>OZ010571.1:75001044-75145466 GCA_963932145.1 Acanthosepion lycidas | reverse complement strand
ATATAATCTGGTACAACAAAATGGAAATAAGAGCTCCAATCTATCTAATTATTATCTGGACTATGTTATTTCGCATATACAAGCACAAAAGTGAAGAGATGGGCACTGATAATTTAAGCATTTTGTACCACATCCCAAACGAATCTATTATAGGAAGCAGCATTCTTTCTTTCTCTCCCGAGGCCATTGTATTGATGACATAGGTATTCATAGTTGTGCTAAGAAAGATCTTGAACAAAAAATCAATGTTCCGTAAATACTTTTCTGAGTTCTAAGGACTTCATTAGGTCCCACGCTAATCAGATTTTATGTGACATGTTGAAGGCCTCAGTAAATTGTTGTCAATCACATTGAACGAATGCAACTCAGTCCTGGAATGTGCCTGAATTGTTATGTACACGAAACCACACCAGGAACGTAACCGCCACTATTCAAGGTAAAGAAGGAGTTACAACAAATGTAAACATATCTGGAATATGAGGGGATTGATAAGAACAGGAAACCACACTTGTACTTAGCAGACTTTAGGCGGCGTCGGATAGATGCCGTTTTTCAAGGTTACAAGCAATTATTCGAGCAGTTTTACATTGATAGTCTATAATCGTTTGACACTTAGTTTAATTTGATAAGATCCCTGAATTTATTCGCTTATATAGATTATATAGAGAGCTAAGTTTAAACTAATGTGATAACCATTTTGTAATTAATAAGATTATCAGAAAAATCATTTACAAATTAGCAAGCGTCTAAAAGAATTCTATTAATTTATATTTAATGACATAAATTATTATTAATAATAATGATATTAAAACCATCGCTCTTGTCAATAAGATGTTAGCGTGACATGTAATTTGCGCATTGGGAGACCATTCTGCCGTAAGAACCTTACCTCTGCTAAAACTGTTTAAAAGCGGCTGTTATGATCCTTGTCTTTTATGATATACGTAAATTATGATTACATTGATTCATATTGAGCCTACAGAAAACCAGCAAAATTGATTTCCGTTGAATGAAGCAATTTGTTTCACTGGGAAAATAATTACACTTTGGTTCGTGTGAATTTTACATATTTTTTGGTGGGTGGGGGGAACAATAGAGAAAACGTTTTAAAAATATGTGTAGATTTTTGTGAATGAGACGAAATTTGAAGACAGAATTGTTTTATTGACGCCTGGAATATGAAGAGAGAGAGAGAGAGAGAGAGAGAGAGAGAGAGAGAGAGAGAGAGAGAGAGAGGAAGCAGTTCAGTTCTTGCTCTACCACAAAACAATGTCTCTGATCTATTCGTTCCGTAAGACTGACACTGCTGCTGCTTTGACAGTGCGCCTTAGTTTTAGCGGACGTCTGTATTATCTGACACGGTGTGTGTAGGAACGTTCGTTTAATCATTGTTACCAGTACCGAAGCACCACTGGCACGTTACTTCCAACATGTGTAGCAATTCTCCGAAACGATGATCCAGCTCCTATTTCAAGCCCACAATCTAACGCCTCTCAAAAAGCTCTAAATGAACAAAGGTAACATGTGTGCGACTTCGTGGTATGACATATGCTCGAACTGAATCCTTTCACCACACGGAACTTTAGTGAAACATGCTTGATCAGACAAAAAATACACTGGAATGATTGACACTACATTACAAGAAGGAAATTGAAAATGTAATTAAAATATATATTGCTCCATAGATTTTTCATATGATACCCAGTTTCCAAACTGAGGGAAATCCGACTGTTTTAATTTGGTGTCTGTATAATGAACTATTCAAATGCAAATATTACACCTACTGGTATTAAAAAAATGAGAAGTGTGTTAGAGACGTGTACATTCTGATCAACTTCTACTAATAATTTTTCCAGCAAATATGGTATCAGTGATTGACTTGTTGAACATTTAACGTTTCACGAGAATAATACCACACTGATTTTTATTTTGCAATACACTATTAAGTGTCTTAGAGGAGCGTACACTAATCGTCTTTTACTTGTCTGTCCCTACCGACGTAGAAAGCAACGAGCTGTCACTGAATTTCTCATTTTGGAAGGAGAAATTGCGTCAAACAGGTGGTTAGTGAATATTTGGGAAAAGATCTACTTGACATCAGCACAATACAGACAACCAGAAATTCTCGAGTAAAAGGAGCTACTGACAATAATGTAAGACTTGCAGATTTTTGTAATAATTTCATCGCAAACAAAGCGATAATGCCACTTGGTCACAAGGTTTTACCTGGAGTCAAAATGAAAGATAAAACTTTAGTGAGAAGTGAGGAAGAAGGGCAATAAAGGAACGGGAATGAAGAAGAAAAAATTGGTTGCATTTAAATGTTTGTATTTAAATGTTTGAAGTTTGTAGGTGGCAGGAAAGCAAGAAATTGGAATTCCACAGTTGAGAAAATAAATTTTAGAATAAAAGATACGGTTGCATCTAGCAAGTTTAACAGTAAAACGGTGAGACCTAGTTGGCACTGTAGTAGCACGCTTAGATTCATGCAGACGAGACACAAAGGAGGAAAGCTCATTAGAACAGTTCTTCATGTCTGTGAGAAAGTGGATAAAGCTAGGTCAGGATCTTTGAATTTTGTCAAGAATTTCAAGATATAAAGCAGGAGCACCAGACCAAATATGGCACCTATATTCATTCCCCAATTAACCAGATTGAAGATCTTTTTCGAGAGTAGTTGTCAGTTTTACTTTGCCGTATTTGGTGGACTTATTACTAAGACAGTAGTAAATAGTTGTGTTATCTGCATAAATAACGAGTTGGGAACTAATGACATCGCGTAGGTTCCAGGATAGAGTTCTGGGGACCCCTACATTAATATGACATAATCAACATTACATAATTTGTTAGGAAATATTAGTCTAAGTTAAATATTTGTCTATCGTAACCCTAGGGTTTCTGGGGAAGGTCAGTATGCCAAACCTTGTCTAAATCCTTTGAAGTCTATAGACACACAACCCGAGCTTTGCCGTGCCGTGGTCTACTTAATTCAATAATGGGATCGCCTGCGTTTGCTCACAGTTGATCTATGTTCAAACTTAAGTGTCTGCAGCGACACTTTATTCCTAGATGACACAATCGGGCCTCTCACTCCAGTATAGTCGTTAGAAGTTATTCCTGTGGTCTATAGCAACAGATCAAGCAGGAGAAAGCCAAGAAGATTGTGGTTTCATCTGATATTTCCATGCTGCCCTTAATGTACAAGACAAAGCTAGTGCGAAGGAAGTTAGTAGCATTAAAAAGGGAGAGACCATGCAGGTCTCAAGCCAAAGCTTAAATGACGATGTGCCGAAGGAGGCACAAGCCAAGAAGACAGCCGAGGAATCGCCCTCTTGCTGGAAGTCCCCCCAAGTTGTATAGTGAACATAGCGGATTTCTTGGAAAAGGCTAAGGGCTACGCTCATCTTGTAAATAAAGATGGGCTCCTTGAAGACGTGCAAGAACTTAAGGTGTTCGAAAAGAGAATGGTGTCGGTCTTCGTGGTGGACAAGCCTACGCGCAAAATTTGTTGCTCCACGAAAGACACAGTGATTAAATCATTTTTGTCCCTGGGGATAAAACCCCAAAGAGTTATTAAAGGTGCTGGGTTTTTCATGTGGGACGTACTGCTGCCCATGCCTGAAGATTGTCTAGCAATGGCAAAAAAAAAACTTATAACGAAGGACCTTATTCTAAGGACAGAGTATGAGGGTCGGCGAAGCATCACGTGGCCGTATTTGAGGTCCCTTCTCAGGTAACGGGAGAGCACCTGGCTGCATTTTTTATGCCGCACGGCCAGATTTTAGGGGCTCTCTCCGACAATTTGAACGGGGGATGGACTTTCGATATAATGTTAAATCAGCAGGCCTTCAAGTCCATCCCCAACTGTTTGGATTTAGGCGACCGGAAAATGCCGGTCATTGTGAGCGGTAAAAAACCTACTTGCTGGAGGTGTAGAGCGACTGGTTACCTCTCCTCCTCCTGCCCAGGGAAGAAGGCCCCTGGAGTTCCGGTGGCTGGCGACCAAAATCCCCCTTTGGCCGAGACAGTTAAATCCGCGGCGCCTGTAGTGGGCCAACCTGCGAAACGGGCCGGTGGGCAAAATCTCTCGGTTGGGTCTGTACCCGCATTACCCCCAAAACCGACGCCTTCCACAAGTGTGGATAAGGAGAAGGAAGAGGGGGAATGGTATGTCGTAGGTAGGGGCAAAGGGAAGATCCGAACAGCGGGGCCTCTGACCCATTATGAAACCGGGGATAAAAACACCTACAGTCCCATTCCCTCAACCAGCTCGGAAGAAAATGTAACAACTACGCAAAAAATGAATGAACCTACCTGGCAAAAAATTCTAGACATCAAAAAGCTGAAGGAGAAACTCGATGGAAAGCGGGCTAAAAATAAAAAAAAACGCTGGGGGCATCGGGCCCCTTATCATCTGCCCCGTCTTCCCCTTCATCTACCAAAAAACTTTCACCAAACAACCTCCGCCCAAATCTTTGACAAACACACCATCTAAATCCTACCCATCAACAAAACCTTCCCCTTTTAAGACCCCTTCTGGAATGACACCCTCTACTACTCCCATAGACACACCTATTCCAACGCCTACTCAATCTCCTCTAAAGAAAAGAAATAGAAGCCCAGATTTACAGGCAGCAATTGACAAGAAGAAACAAAAAATTAAGCCGACATATCTCCCAGGGGAAGACGTCTGCCACGTATCCCGGGTACAGGCGGAGAGGGTTTTCGGGTAAACGAGAAACCCGAAAGCTTTTAAAGTTTTGTGGAACTTCTAACAGATAAACGGAATGGATGTCGAAGCGCCCGAAAATTTACCATCCGCAAAAAAAATCTTGACTGTTATAAGAACTGGCCCGGGTACGCGGGAGTTTTGGGGCATGATAGAGGAAGCCCAGACGTCTCTAAAATTAATGCCACCACCTGCCTACCTACTAGATCCAGAAATGGATGAAACAAATAAAGAGTTCAAAGGGAGGGTCCCCGTTTTTGTCCACCCATCCCTTTATAGGGCGCTTAAATTAACATATCCTTCGGACATCGGCGGCTTATCTCATGATGATACCGTCGAAATTGAGATGGCGTCCGGTTCTATGGGACGAACTGTCGGAAGGACAACCCTAATCGATTTGATAGTCTCTCTGGTTGGCTAGTGTGAATGCCCGAGGCCTGAGGTCCGAGTCTCGAAGGGTGAGGCTCCCTCGTGACCTTCAGAGCTTAGGGGTGAATATATGCTCTGTGCAAGAGACCCGTTTTTCTTCTCGCGATTATGAAGGCATTCTGTCTAAGAGGTTTACTCTTTATTCAGCATCTTTTGATGGACGCTCGAGGGGTGTCTCTTGGCTGGTGAGCAAGTCTTTGAAGGCTGCGTGTGCTGTTGTCTTCGCAGATCCGCGGGCATGCTTTGCGTCTCATTGGGGTTTATGGACCCAATATTCAGACTGAGCGGCCTGCTTTGTTTTAGCAGATCGGGCGGTTTTATGACGACATCACGTCGGGTAGTTTTAGCGGGGGATTGGAATGCCATCCTTGACCCCGATATAGATCGTATAGGGTCAAATTCAAATTCAGGTACTAACAACTGGGGCGTGAAACCTTTTCGCGACTTTGTCGACGGGTTTGATCATGTCGACAAATATCGGAATGAGCACCCTCAGCAGGTAGTTTGGACTTGGACAAATAGTGGCATCTCGTCTGTAGGTGTGCGTGCTAGCTACCTCGACCGAGTTTTAGTTAGGAGAGTCGATGTAGGGCTCTTAGGGTGTCCAATCTTCCATTATATAGTTTATTCAGATCATAGGCTTGTCCGGGTCCGTGTAAACTTAGATAAGCCTAAGGTTAGGATGGCTGGTTACTGGAAATTCAACTGCTCGTTATTCGGCGAACAGGAATTCCGGGACCAGCTGCTGCTAAAGTTACAAAGGGAACTGACGGGGGGTGTGGTGGAAAATGCCTGGTGGGACAAATTAAAATCTAAAATTCGAACGTTTGCTGCCGATTTTAGTCGTCGACTCAATCTAGATAGATTAACTGGAGGATTTGATCTTTTCAGAAATTGCGGACAAATCTGTGGCCGAAAAAGAAGTTGGTTATTTCTGAGAGGACAAAGTTTCTCGCGAGCAAACATGAACCGAACAAAACAATAATACAGTATGTACACAAGCTATGAGGGGCTTCCAGATTCTGTAAGTTTGATAAACCTGGAACTCGTCCTGGGTATGACGATAAACTACATCCGCGTCCTGGGTATGACGATAAACTACATACGCGTCCTGGGTATGGCGATAAACTACGTCCAACAGCAAGGCATCAGATAATGTTTTTGAAAAAAATAATGTTGCCAGCTATACGCTTTTGAAAAAATAATGTTGCCAGCTCTACGTTTAATAGTACTATATATATATATATATATATATATATATATATATATATATATATATATATATATATATATATATATATATATATATAACTAGATTTGGCATTTAAATGACCTACAGTGATTGATATGCCATAAAACCCAACCAACCAACCAACCAAACCTGGAACTGGAAAAATGGCCATCGAAGATGATTGATACAGTGGAGTTTAATTGAAGGCATGTGTGATATTTTATACAAACACAAACTTTTAGAACGGTCGCAACTGACTAAAATGTTCTTGGATACATCTATAGAGTTTCTGCAACAATTAATTGAAAAATTCATTATCTCCAAGAGGTTACAGTATATCGAATTATCTTTTGCGATGCAAATACTGTGATAAAAAGCATGAACGGAACAAGAAAAATGCCTTAAGACAAGTATGGTGGAATTGTGAAAAGAAATACCATTTCCAGTCCGTAGACAAACATAAATGAAAAACAGAAAGGATAGAAAATTTAACCGCCCCCTCTGGAAAAATACAGTTGTATTTGCTATACAAAGAGAAAGAAGAAAAATTATCAGTGAAAAATTAAATTGAATAGTGTAACTTTTCCATTGTAAGTAGAATATTGGAAGGGATGTCACATGAATCGCAATAAATGTCTGGGATTGAATGAGCAAAGCCAAATTAAAAGTTGGCATAAACTAAGACAGTTCGATGGTTAGGTTACTTTGAAGGAACCTTTGAGACCGACGCACGCTTTTTGAAATTATTCCCAGCACACGGTAGTTAAATGTGAAAAAATGCCTATAAAGTGAATACAACCAAGTTAAGAGTGAGAAATCGGAAATTGTCATAACACAGAGATGTTAAAAGGATACGAAGAATGGAATGGAATTGCAGAATGAATGGTGAAGAGGGTAAAAACAGGGTTGATGGCATCTCCCCCAGGAAGGGCAAAAATATTTTAAGTCAAGTGATAGCGATTGCTGTATGAGTCGTACGATTTTTGAATCAAGCACGGGCAACGCCGGGCCATGCTGCTAGTCTTAGATAATATTTACCCACTATAGTATAAATATTTAATGCCAGTATTTGGTATTTCAAGTAACCATTCTTGTATCCATATTAGATTATAATATTTGAAGCTTATTTTCAAGAATAAAACACTCACATTTTAAAGCACTTTCTATAAAATGGAGATAAAAACATTCATTGTTCTGTCATGAGCATATTTTTACTTTATACATAATTAAATATTATTTCATGAACCGTTTACACTAATATAGAACCAAAATTTTATTCCGAGTAACAGATATGATAGTTACTCATAATTATTAACATTAATAAAATATTTAATGAAAAATGCACAAGAAAAAAATGTTCATTTAATTGTCTCGCATAACAATTTTTTAATGGATCACCATTAATCAGATAGTATATAAAAGCTCAGTTATCCCTTTTGTAAAATGCACATCTTTTTTTTTTTTTTTTGGAAGTTTCGATATCTATATCTGTTAACTATATTTTAATAACCGAAACGTAAAATGATATTTATAGCAATAAAATAATTATAATCCATTAATTACTTAAATTGTTGCATTTACGTTTTAGCTTACCGCGTTACAGTGTAAAACTAATGTAAACTATTTTGATTTTAGCACTTGGTGTTTATGGTCCTTTGACAGTAGAATTTTTCCGTTCTGGTTAATGAAAAACTCGTTCCGACCTATGCACAAATATATAATGGCTATGGCTACAATAATTTTTCTCTTTATCATAAAGAAAAATGAATTGAGTAAATTAGTGTGGAAGCAATGAAACTAAATAATTGAAAAAACTGAAATGCTCAAATAATTTAGAAAAAGAAAATATATGAACTCGCAGTAGGTCTATATTCACTTGAATTTGTTACTTGTCTGTAACATTGTAATATTGCTAATTGTCTATATTTTTATTTGACTATTTTGTCTATATTGTTGTGAGGAGTAAATATAAATACTTTCCGTTTTTGCTTAGTATTTTTTTATTAAAAAATAGAATCCATTACATTTTATTCAATTATATATTCAATATTATTTGCAACAGAATCATTTTGCCACTTATCCGGCATCTCTTCGATATGTTTTGAGTAAAATTCCGCAGGTTTTGATGCAAAAAGTTTACGACGAATTTGGTTTTCATTAGAGAAAGTTTTCTTCGATGTTTCATTAGGGGAGGGGGGCATTCTTTTGCAGTGATCAAAAAAGTTCAGAATCGGTTGGTGCAAGGTCAGTTAACTATTCCGAGCCTGGTAGAACAGACCAGCTGAGTTCCACGATATTCTTCTTGTTTTATTCTTGTTGTATGCAGTCTTGCGTTGTCATAGAGGAAATATTTTTTCCTATTGACGAGCATAGGGTGATTTTGTTGTAGGCTTTGATAGAGCAGATGATAAAACCGTCATTACAACTGATTACCGAAAAAAGAAATTACTCAATTTAATAAAAGACATTGGGACGAAGTCGCTATAAAAAGAGATTTTTTCTTGATGTTCGAACATTTCTAAATGCAGGCTAATAGCAAAGAAACATATTTTGTGAAGCACGCTTTTAAACTGTATTGTTTCACTGAGTAACCCCTGAAAGCAGTTGTACGAAGATAATGTCTTTGCACATTTCATTTTATTTTGTTCATAATAAAACGTTTCCGTGATGAAAATGTCCTTATTGATTCAATCCTATTTCCAACTGACAAATCCCATATTTCGGGAGACATAGATCGGGTGTTTGCTTCTTGCAGCTGATCTATTCCCCAGCGATATCATTTAGAGTTTGCTGCTGTGGAAGTGTCAATGCAAATCTTTCACTGAAAACCTGTGTAAAATGACAAAATACTGCGAGAGAAACTCAATGCAAAAATTAAGACAGTCACAACAAGAAGTTCTGTTAACTTTTCATGAAAAAAATCTGAAGCGGGATTAATAAGTTGTCAACCTGACACAGACGATCTATTAACTGAATTTTAATCTGAAATAGTCAATGTATGAATATTCCAGATTTGTGGTTAATATTCACTATTAAATTAAATCACAAGAAAGGGAATTATGTTGAAAATAAAAATAAAACTTGTTTAGTGTTTTTCAAGGTATATATGCGCATTTTAGGAAATGTATAATGTATAGATTTTTTTCGAATGTGGAAATATATATAGTATTTTTCGTGGGCACTTCGTCGTGGTTTTATGGTTGGCAAGCTAGCATCGCTAGAACAATTACTTCTTAGTAGTGAGTTCGAGCCTCACTGGGTTCTCTCTACATTCGGTTTTGTGTCGCATTGAAACTATGCTTAGTGAATTACTATATTAATTTATTAAACTTGGTTTAGTTGTGATACAAGTATATAGTATGTCACACCCAGATAAAATTCGTAGGGCCCGCTGGTGGGGAATATGGTGTGCGGCAGAAATACCTCTTATTGTCTTACCATTATCTGAGAGTTATTCCTGTCGAACTCTGTATAACTTTATTTCTCAACTGCAATAGATATCAGTGTTCCAGCCTTGATAAAGGCCAAAATATCGAACGTTTGATAGTCAAGATTGGCAGACCCTATAGGATTAGATTGACTCAATATTCAATTTATGCCCGTTATTGAATTGAACACGCTTTGACAATATGTGTAGAAAATCTTTATACGTGAACTCACATCATGGCTTTGCACACACACACACACACATATATATACACACACTGTATATATATATGTGTGTGAAATGTGTATGTATATAAGTATATATATGCAATTTTTTATATATTATTTATATATTATATATGCGCGGTACTTATTGGAAAGCGCTCAATATCAGTGATAGAGCTAACATATTTAGTTGGATTGATGTGAGTTTGTGATCATGCGTTTCACGCTGTATGCGATCGTCAGACAGTTTATCTGACGATCGCAAATAACGGAAAGCCCAGGGTCAAAAACTCACATCAATCCATCTATCTATCTATCTATCTATCTATCTATCTATCTATCTATATATATATATATATATATATATATGAATTCTAATGTTGATTTTTTTCGAGCTTATTTTTCGGGATAGACATCAGTTGTTTGATAAATGCCTTAAATTGATTATGCATACATGAATCTACAGTCAATAACATGCAAACTATCAGCTTAAGTGTTTTCCTAACAAACTCATCTAATATCTCATGTTTCAGTATCAATCAGTTATCAGAAAACCTTCAATTGCTATATGCGTACAACACAAGTAGTTACTATGCCCTAATTACAAAGCTGCTTTTTATTTACTATTTTTATATTTTTGCGCTATTGCCTTTAAAAATAGCTGAATCAGGATATGAAAAATTAGTCAGGTACAATCAAATAGTCGTAGTCAGATTTTGGTTGTTAAATTATCCGAGATTCCTGTTTCTAATGAAGTTAGAATTAAATGAAACTAAGCAAATCAGTTCCGTGAATTTCATTTTAAGTCATCTTTTCCTAACCAATGTTTGTCAACTGATCAAACCAATTTTCCGTCAATTTATCATCGTAATATCTACCTATATAACATGACCACTACAGCAAAGTTTCATTCTATTTAAGTATAACTTACAACATTTTTCTCGAAGATTTATCTGTAGTCGACATTAGCTATAAACCAAATGACAAATTAGTAAATGGCAAAGTCCGATATTAAGTCCAGCTTAAATGAATACAATAAAAAATGGAGTATGTCACTATTTCGGAGAAAGCGATGAAATCACAGAAAAAAACAATATCAAAGTAAAAATATTTTCGAAAATTGACTATGTGAAACAAGTCACTATGAAAATCACCCGGACGATCAAGCGAAATTATTTTGGAATTATGGAAGACCCTTCACTCGTTATTTTTCAACAATAGATTTTCAAGAAGCTGCAGGTAAGGTAACCGATAACAAGGCAAAATATGAGATTATCTACGATTTCAACTCATCCGCCCTCACTAGAGAAAAATTGAACATTTCTAAGATTCCTGTTGTTGAAATATTGAATGCACTCTAAAAGTCATTGATAGCCATCCTTGAATTGTTCGTGCCAAGCTGCTCAAAGTGAAAGATAATTAAGCGTCCAGCCTAGATCTAATCAGTGTCACTCTCCTCCGTAAGTGTTCAAACTTTGATGTTCCCCACAACATACTTTTCAATATGTCTTCCCAGAATAGTTGTGCCAAAACTAGCGTCAGGCGAACATCACTCCATTGCACAAAAATGATAAGAATTATCGTTTTGTATGTCTTACAAGTCTAAATGCTAAACTTCTAGAACGACTAATACAAGATTCACTGCATTAAGTGCTTAAAGATAATAGAACTATGGTATCCAATCTGGGTGAAGCTGTATATCTCAATTATTATCCTGCCTAAATGATGGCACTGAAATCTATACAGACATCTCTTTGATTAGATTCCCCATACAAACTGAAACAAGTTAGAATTAGGAGCAAGATATGGAATTGAGTCAAATCATGTTTTTTTTTAACATTCATTAATGATATAACTTTAACTGAATTTATTACAGCTAAATTGTTTGCTGACGATACTTATCTCTATCGCAGGATCAGAATCCTTCATGATTTTATCTGCACTTTTGGAAGATATGAATTCATTAGTTGCCTGGAACAACAAGTGTATGTTATAATTTAATGCTAGGAAATGCGTGGTTTCAAACATGGTGGCAAACTGAACTACAAATATTCTTTAAATTTTGTCTAAATTCAGAGAAAGTTGAAGAAAAAGGTGAATTGGGAATCATATTTTCAAATATCTATCTCCAAAAAAGCACATTGTTAGTACTGTGAAGAAAATCAACCAAAATGATATCATTATCAAATATTGTTTTATTGGTCTCATCCCCCAAAAGGAGAAAGCTCTGTATACATCTATAGTATGATCAGTACTGGAGTCCATACTACCCGAAGGAAAGTGTACAGAAAAGTTGCTTGAGTTTAACCGTATGTCATCACCTAACACAAAGAGACTGGAAGTACACTTGATTGAGGTTTACAAATACTTGAAAGTTTATTTTTAAAGGTGGATATCAGAAATTTTTTAGACATGCCTTGAGTTGTTCTTCTGCTAAACTAGATCGATAATATTAAAGATCCATACTCAGAACCAGTTTCTTTGCTGTTCGTGTGAAACCAAGATGGAATCCCTTGTCTGGAAACATGGTTCAAGCAAGATCTCTGTTGTTGTTCAAAGATGCACTGACAACCCTGCTCAAAATAGAAGAACAGTTAATCGGCTAATTTCTCATTTCTAACAGTGTAGCAAACTGACGCCCCTATTCCCACGAATGATACAAAAATAGACATGACTGCTTTACCGACAGTCATAACTGTGTGAGTAACTTGGGTTTGTCTATGTAAACAAATGTTGTCAGAAATCTCAGAGAATGACTCAGAAAATAAAAATATCCACAAAACACAAGGACTTAACTAGCTAGACCGACCATCTAATTCGCCCAAGAAAGACAGGATTTATTAACCTGGAATAAAGCATTTGCCATATCATCGACGACGTCAGTGTGTGCCAGTCGAGCACAGATGGACATTAAGGAGCATGAAAAATTGAAAAACTACAAAAACTAAACCGTGTGGAGGTGAGAATTACATGGAATTGAGAACTTTTTAAAAAGATAATAAAATCTGGAGTCTTTGAAACCGAAGTTTTGTCCCTATACAGAGGACTACATTTCTGATGTTTACAAATATACAGGGAAAAGTGATAAATATTTAAGAAGACAAGCTCTCACGCAATCTATTATACAACAGTTTACGTGTTCTCACGCAGATTATATGTGGTACTCACATGCAAATGTATGAATTAGCAACAATAATAAAAGATCGAGAAATTCAGGTAAGGGGATTGAGTTGAATATATGTTAGTGATTAGATAATCGCTATTTCGTCAGATCAACAAACAAAGCTGAAGGCAAGTGAAAAGTGGAATATCAAGGAACCTAGAAATTTGTGAAAAATTAAGGCTGCAAATCAACCGCGAGTAGTCAACGTGTCAATACTGAAAATAGTGATATATTTTGCTTATAATTCGTGAAGCAATCCAAATTTATGACAAATCCAAATTGGACGTAACATTCGAAAGACTTTAGAGGCTTGATACTTTTTCGTTGTTGCAATCTGTGGTCACGCTTTAAATATATTTTCCTTGCATTCCAACATTCTATTTCAAAACCTTTAAAAGCAATCGCAACTTCTGACTCAAACCATTTACTTTTGTACTCAGTAGATGGAAGCCAATTTTTCTTCTCATTTTATTCCCTTTGATTAGACCTGCACTCCAACGCTGTTCCACTTAGCTTTACTAATTTTCTGTAATAACAAACATTTTTTCGCGATGGGGAAAAGTTCAGGGATTAAATATCGATTTCCCACTAAACTAAAAGCTTTTATTAGCTTCAGCATTTAATATAAATGTTATTTCTTTTATTGAAAATCAGTCCACAAATCACTGTAGCAAGCAAGAATTAATGCAACTGAGAGAATAGGATTATTTCTATGTCTACTAAAATATCTACCATGAGTTTGCAAGAATTTCTAATAAAACATTTATGTTATTTAAACACATTCCATCTGAAACTTAAACACTTCTTTACAACGTCAAATATCTTTATTTGCATTCAACCAAACGTAATATCTGCAATGTTATTAGGTTGGTGCAAAAATAATGACGTTTTTTTGACGTTAAAAATAGGTCAAAAAACGACATTATTTTTGCACCAACCTAATACTAAAACTTATATTAACACTCTCCATATGAAATGATTTAAAACTTTTTTAGATTTTAACATGACCGCGATAAAAATTTAAATAAATTAAGAAAAGTTATTTTTAGAATTTGTTAACGTAAAACTTGAAATGTATTAATATTAAACGGATTAAATTAATGTTTTCATAAATATTTTATTTTGTAATCATTAATATGTCCATCACTATTCAACAAAGCCATCAAACTGCAGTGGAAAATAATTTTTCACTGTTAAACTGAAAGTGGAAAAATCGTTTGACTAGCTTTTATTATCAGTGGTAAAGTCACGAGTAACTGCTTTGATATTCAAAAATACTTTGTTCTCTTGAAAAGTTTGTCACAGTCATATGAAAAAAAGCAATTAATATTAACTACGAATTACTCTGCGAATTGAAAATCTGAGGAAAGAAATTAAATTTTGAAAAATGTAAATTTAATTTCACGTATAAAATCCATTGAAAATAGTGATAACTATTACCTATTAATGGTTAAATAATGAAAGGGTTAAAATAACATTCAAATAATGGCAGATATTTTTTATTTGTGTATCAAAATGTCCACGTTGCTTAATCATACATCAGTATTTATCATGTTCTTTCCTTCCCATTCCTCAATACTTTATTTTCTCATTTGATGTCAATGCACGCAGATATTTCTAATGTAAACAGTGGACATCCATCTTATCGTGTTATGGCGACAAAGACTACATAAGTTTTAATTGGTAAAAGCAAACCAAAAGTTTCGCAGAACTGATTTTCTGTTTAACCTCCTTAGCCAATAACGGATACTTTCATCAGAAAAACATTTTTTTTACGATTGGATGATAGAATCTATGTTTTTTGAAACATTTTGTACCGCTTATGAGTCAACGGATATTTAGTTTTGCACTATATGAACTGACTGACCTTCCTATTTTATCGATATGAAATACTTTATCTCGAATAAGCTGTCAGTGATCTACAGGATTGTATACAATCAGTTAGTTTGCATTTTATCTTCAGTTATTTTACACATAAAACTGTGTTTATACTATTTATGTACTTTCCACTTTAGATTTGATCCAATACATAATTTTTTCAAAACTAATATATTTTTGAAGGCGGAGTCATTATTTAAAATCATAAGCAAATAGTTATTTTGAATATTCTGCTTAGTACAAGCATAGTCCTACATTGATATCAAATATGAAATGAAGATTCATTCGAAAATATTTGGAAATGCCATGTGGTCTATTAAAATATTTAAATATTTAAATTAAAAATAAATCTTTCTGCTTTAAATATATTAATGACAACATCGAGTGAAATCGCATATTAAAAGGTGTTTATAAGATTCTGACACTACGTTGACCATGTTTGAAAAAAAAAACTATTAAAAAATAATTATAAAACGGCAATTAATGCCTCATGGAAATTTTTTATTTAATTAAATGTAAAAGGGGAAAAAATGACTTATTGGCACATGTGCAGGAAAGGCAAAACTGGAAAGCGCGCGCAAATCATGCTGTTGATCTTATACCTGTAGACAGCAGACAAAACAAAATTAGGTTGGCTAATGCAAATCTCGATGCCATTATAAAAGTAAGATCTACTCTGGTGACTCTACTTCCGATATAATAAATATAACGTTGTTAAAATCACATCAGTTGTTTTATTTAAAAAGAAAAAGTTGACTTCACGTCAATTTATTCCTGTCTAAGATCGTTCGAAGTAAGTTGAATTTTGTCCACGTTCGTTTTTACTTTTGTATTTTGTTTACGTATTCAGGTAGCTTTACGTAAATTCTTGTTTGTGTTTTTTTTTTTAATTTTTTTTTATTCTTGATCGGTGTCGTGGGAACTATGGCACAATCCTAACTCCAAGAATTGTCACTCACGGCAGAAATCCCTTCAGTGTGAACAGGGGATAGACCCAAAAGGACCAGAGTGCAGGTTGAAAAGTTTGTTTCCGGGAACGAGCTACTATCGGTGCCATCCCTTCTGGAAACAGTGAACACTAGAACCGTCTCCCTGTTGACTACAGATATCAAAACGCGTAAATTGATCGGCGTCAACAGGGAGGTCATGGAGGAGACCCTAAAACGCCTCAACATTGGAGCTATAGTATTGGCCCGATGAAACAACGCAATATGGGACATATTACTCCGCTGCTAAATCGTTAGCAGGCAGTATTCTCACCAAAAAAAACAAAAACAGTTAGGCTTCAGATGGAGTATATGGGAGCAAGAAAAGTTAAGGTGACCCTACATGGAGTACCCCTGTACATTTCAGAGGACCACTTGTTTTTTTTCTGCAAATTTGGGGCGGTTTCAGAAGTCGCATTAATTAAAAGTAAGGCGGGCATTGCCACCGGTGATGTGGAAATCATGTTAACCGTGAATAGGAAGAACTTTATGGACATGTCCAACATGTGTGGCGGTCGTCCCATACATGTTCTTGTAGAAGGGTACCGACCTCTCTGTTGGGCAAGTGGGAAAGCTGGCCAAATTTCAAAAGCTTGCCCCGGGAAAAGCCGGAAGCACAGCTGTAAAAAGAGGAGAGAGGATGAAAAGGAGGGAAAAGAAAGCAAGAATTCAAAAAAAGAAAAACGAGTTGGTCGAAGTAGAGCTGAGAAGGCAGTGAACAAAACCAAATCCCAATCGGTCCCTGCTTCCCCAACCAAGAAAGAAAATCTGAGAACAAGGAGCTTTCCTCTGTTAGAACTCCACTCCTCCCCCGCCTTCCATACATTCATCCTACCAACACAGCTCATCCCAAAACACTTCACCTCAAAACACCTGCGAACAACCCCCCTCTAATCACACCTCTTGACTCTACTCCCCAGCACGCGCCCCCAACAACTTTTAAAAAAGAAAACAAAAAAAAAACAACAAAAAACAAAAAAAAACAACAAAAAACAAAAAAAAAAAAAAAAAAAAAAAAAAACAGAAAAAGACATTCCCTAGAGGGGAAATTGATAAGCAAGCCGTAAAGCAGGGTCTTTCATCCCAGAAAAATCTCTTTTAAAACCCCTTTTCAAAACCCAAGAACCTTCCTAAATATCCCGGGTGTTATAACCTGGATTAGGGACAAGAAGAGAGATTTAAAAGTCTGGAACCATCTTTGAGAAGGTGAGGGGGGGACAAAGAAGCCTTGCCAAACTTTAGAATGATGGAGGTGGGAACACTAGAACTTAAAAGTCACAAAAAAAAAATTCTGTATTCTGTTATTCTCTATCACACGTCATACAGGGTTCTAAAACTAATTTATCCCACGGACATTGACGGGATTCTCCTAGATGGTCGCCTGACGACAGAGATGGGGACAGGAAGCATACGACAATCTGTCAGGGTCCCTTTCGGCCGCAGATTTACGTCGACTCTGTGACCAAATTGAAAAAAAAAATTCTTAAGATAGTTACTTTGAATGCGAGGAACATGAGGGATCGGAGTAAGGCTGTTCCCTCCTCTGCTTCGTGATCTCCTGTCCTTTCGTGTAGATCCAGGAAACAAACTTTGCGAGGTTGATGCTCGTGTGCTGTCTAACAATTATGTCGTCTATTCAGCATATGGGGATCAGCTGGCCAGAAGTGTTTCCTGGCTGGTTAAACGTACCCTGGATACGAAGGTAGTTCTTGTCAATGTCAATGCGGTGGGCCGGTTGATCGTGGCTGATATTGCCGTAAACAATAGTTCGGTCATTGGAGGATCGTAGCCTAGTTAATTTGATTGGTGAGTTTGGTCTCGTCGATAGATACCGGGTCAATCACATGGGCGGGAGATGTGGACGTAGGCACGTAAGTGGCCGTCTAACCGGGTAGCCAGTAATCTGGATAGGATATTAGTGAGAAGGGCCGATTTCGAGTTAATAGATTCTCCTCGGTTCCACTAGTTAGGCTATTCAGACAATAGACTCGTCTGTTCCCGAATAGGGTTAGATGCTTACAGGCTCATAACTCTGCTAAACACAGAGTTAAAGATTTTGGCCAAGATCCTGACGAAGCGTTTTCAGTCAGTTGCCAAGACTTTGTTGGGACCTGAGAAGACTTACACTGTGAAGGTTCGAACAATTCAGAGCAACCTGCATCTGATGCGCCAGATCCTAGTGGATGTAAAAGACGATGATCAAGCCGCGTGTGGTACAGGTGAACAGGAAGCTGTCGCGTGCTTTTGCGCTCTCCCGGTCGGTTCGTCAGGGTTGTCCACAGTCGCCCCTACTTTATGCTTTTGCGTTGGAGCCTCTCCTTCGCCAGCCGAGAGTCAGGGCGTGCTGTCCCGCCGTACGTGGAATCGATGTCCCTCGAGTGTCTCGAGCCAGAGTTTCCGCGTACCCCGATGATGTAGCTACTTTCGTGTCATGTCGCAGCGACATTGAGGTGGTACTGAAGGCGCTTGAACGGTACGAAACAGTCATCCGGCTTGTGGTTAGGCGTTTGGAAGGAGGTCTATCTTCCGGGGCACTTTGATTGGTCGGACAGTCCTGTCCGCATTCTCGGAGTGTGGTTTAGACCCGACCTCCAGCTGTTGAAAAATTAGTCAAAAGTACAGGCAAAGGTCGGTGCGGCGGTTCGGACTTGGCGTCGAAGGAGGTTGTCCGTGAATGGCAGAGCCGAGGCGTATGTCAATTACGTCATTCCTCTTGTCCTTTACCGCTTGTTTATACTTCCACTCTGTAAGGAACATACATAAGAAGGCGATTTCTCGGGCTAGGAAAATTTTCTATCGTAAACTAGTGGAGGGGGTGCGAAGGATCCACTACGTGACCGCCTTCGCACCATGTCGGCGAGTTAACAGTGTCGTCCCCGTATTCTGGGGTGAAACGAATAGTGTTTTTGTCACTGCTAGCCACGGCCCAAATGGTGATTTGGACAACGCGTCAGGAGAAGGTCTTGTGAGATAACCATCTTTCTCATCAGGTTTTAATCCGATTCTTTGAGCATCAGATATTAGAACTGATTGAAAGTGATTGATTTCGACAGATTTCAGCGAAAGGTGGGTGACTGAGGGGAGCCTGGTTCGTGTGATCAGGGATAGTCTTGATTTTCTTTTTTAGGTCTCCCTGTCACATCGGGGAGGTTTCCTGAGGAGCCCTCCCCTGGTTAGGATAAGCAGCCGCAGAAGCAACATATCCAAATATCAAATAGACCCTAAAACAGCAGCAGCAACAACAGTAAAACAACAGGAAAAACAGCAGCAACAACTAGACACAGAGGTGGAGGTGGAGGAAATGTCTCCATTTCGTTCATCATCCTTGAAGGGGAGCAGAGAGGAAGAAGAGGAGGAAGATCGTCCAATACAAAAGCACACCGGATGTAGTAGGGCAAAACTACGTCCCTATACGTCCCTGCCTCGCAAAAGGACAGTATTGTCTCGCCCAGTATTGTCTTGCACATATCAGAATGATGGAGTTGTGTTCGCCGGGACCCCACCAAATTGCAAAAGTTTTGTTCGGGTAGATGTTGCTGCGACCCAGGAGACCTATTTGTTTGCAGCGTTGATGCGTGTGTGCTGTCTAACGAATTTGCTTAAGTTTAGCAAACGAATCACGTTATATAAGGATTTGGATTAAGTTTAGCAAACGAATCGCGTTATATAAGGTTAACAAGGTGAAGGCTCTTGAGGATAGTTTTTTCCCATGCGAAGGTTGAAGACGATCTCCTAGAGATAGCCCTAGCTAGGGAGGCCCAGGTGCATTTGGCTAGCAAGCGCTACATGGGTCAGATAATTAGACATAAGTTAAGGAAGATGTCTTCCGAAACTGTGAATATGGGCGCAGAGTTGCGCAAGGAAGATATCCATCGAAGTTCCAGTCGCTACGTTCGTGAGGTCAAAACCCCGGAGAAGCGTGCTCTGAGGTCGAGTGACGAAATGTGTTGGCGTTTCGGAGGTATTTCCAGAGCCGGTTTACTAAGGAGCCTGGTCTCCGCAACGAGGAGTTTCGTATCTATTTGGATGACTTTCTTCAGCTTTCACCGACTGAAGCGGGTAGCTGTGAGGTAGAGATAATGAGGGCGAGGTCTACGCGGCATTGAAGAAGGTCGACAGAGGCAAATTGCCGCGTCTGGATATTTTGCCCTATGTATTGTACTTGAGGCTGTCGCACATCTTTGTCACGGCTGTCGTGTTTAACAACTGGTTCCGCCAGCGGTCCGTCCTCGACCGGATCTACAGGGTTGTGATGACGCCGTTGAAAAAGGGCAAGGGTGTTGGGGGGGTAGATTACTATAGGCCCATAAATCTTCTAAACACAGAGTTAGGGATTTTGGCCAAGATCCTGACGAAGCGTTTGCCGTCAGTTGCCGAGACTCTGTTGCTCTCTTCCGTCTTGTGCAGGAATGTCGATAGTGAAGTCTTTGCACAACGTCCGTGTCATGGGTGCTGGGAATGCCGCACTTGGAGAGTCACAAACTCGCCTTGATGTTGGCTAACATGTGCCGCGCAATGACAAGGGATTTGATTCTGGGGTAGTTGTAAGGGACGCCTTCCCTTCCCTTATTATCAGTCTTCCCATCTCGCGGGTTTTAAGTTCTGGGTTGTTTCTCAGCCTTTTCCTGACTGCATCTTTATTTTTGATAAAAATTGTGATTCCCAACCTACCCATTTTGTTTTTGCCCACGTTTTTATCGCGATTGGGTCAGCTTTCCCTATGGCTGTATTTATTTTACTCTTTCCCTCTTCCTTAGCGAGAGAGCTTCTTGATTCTGGCTAAAGGCATAATACAGTGCCCTTTCTTTTGAGGGTTGAAAGGGTTCAACTAACATCAATTATATTTATTTTGCTTGTTTTAAAATTTTAGCTTTGTTTTTGGGTTCATCCCTTCCCCTCTCACTGCACATTATCAGATTTTTATGTATAAATTTTTATAATCATCAAATTTTTATATCACTGGTTGCGTTTTTTTAGGTTCCCTGAGAGTATGCGGTATTATGATATATGGAGAATTAATTGTTGACGGATGGGTTCTTGTGGTGAATGTGCAAGTTGTTATGAGCGAATTGGGTTGTGAATCGGATTAGCTAGGCATAAGATAGTAAAGACTAGCCTCAACCCATTCCCCTCTCTTTTAGGCCTTGTGCTAGAATTGTATTTTATACAATAAATCTCAGTGCTCCCGACGTGCGAAAGTGCGAATACCAGACAGGACGAACACACATTAATTAAAGTTAATATATTTCGAAAGTTGTTTTATTTGTGTTTGTCCCAAAACATATTGAAATGCCATTGACAATTACTGAAGGCGTTACATAAGGTACAGAATATAAATTTATTTTTGCATTAACCGATCTTTCCAGTCTAATGCTAAGATCAAAATCTTATGGCTCATTGGCGAAATTCTTGTAAATATGGGATATTAGCTTAGAAATTGAAGGAGAACATGCTTTATGATGGTGATTGTGGTAAGGATATGTGCACATAAATGTGGTATTATGTTATGTTTGTGTCAGGGAATGCGACTAAGATAAAGTTAGGACAGTAACAACCACCCTGTCCTGTCCCCCATTTATCTGTCTTTTGCCAAATTTTGCATTTATTACAAATAAACATTCATTCGCCTCGCCTCTCAGTTATCGATAAGTAAGCGTGTTTTTTTCTCCTTCCCCAGCTCCTCTTCAAATTACAGATTTATTTTTTGTATAAAGCAGAAAAATAATGATGGACGCTGAGTACTTATCTATTTGCCTGACCATCAAATCGTTCCACTGACCTAATAAATTCTTGATGCTTTCAATACTTGTATAGATCATATCAAGTTCTTTACAATTTTGTTCACGAGAACGCACTGTCAAAATCAACCAATTCAATGCGAGTAAGTAAAATAGAAATAAACTTTGGCACATTCACACGCACTATTACAATATAGACCCCCCCCTTATATATCCTTAAAATGACACATTCATTTATTTTATTTACCTAAAAATTTACTCATAATTTGATTGAATTAATTCTTCAGATATATATGGTTCGATTTTAATTTTATTGTCCACCATTTTAAAATATATTTGAATATAAATATGTAGTTTTTTTGCATTCAACTTTAAACAGATATATTGTTAGACATCAAGAACACCATTAAACTAATTCTAATTACAATTAACACAAAAATAAATACTTTGTTTAATAACAAACTTCGAAAAATAAATAGATAAAGTTTGAAAATAATTTATTTTAATTTAGTATCAAAGGTTAGCAGAGAAATATTATCTTGAAAACTCATTCTTTTAAATATTTGCAAGCATGCTGTGTATCGGGAATAGTTCTTATCATTTAACAGAAAAAATGATATTGAGGCTGACACCAAGTTAACAAAATAAGAGTAAATAAAGAAAGAGAATATTAACTTCAGTTATCAGGATTATTTCTGTGGATATAAAATTAGAGAGAAACGAAACCAAACTCAAGACATATTTTTATTTATTCTTACAGCATCATTTTTCGTAACACAAGAATGTTCTTGAAACTTTTGAATGCATTTAAAATTACATTCTACTTTGGATTTTCCAAACCAACAATAACTCTCATTTAAAATGCAAAATATTATCATTTTTCAATACTGTAAATGATTACAAACTTTAATTTCAAACACAAATATATCATGGGACTCTGAAGCAATTAATATGATAATTTTTACTTACCATTGACTCAAATCTTAGCGTTTTTCATTTAATACTTTTACCTCTTAAATCTCACTTTTCCCGCCAAAATCTTTGTAAATATTAAATGAAAAAGATATTGAATTCTATTCATTAAGGAAATATATGAATAGAAATTCATGAAGATGGATTCAAAAGTGAAAACAGTTGAGACGAAGAAAAGAAACACTCAGAAATCAGGTTTATCCAGCGAATTGGTATTTTTTTTACTGATTCTGGTTTAAAGAAAATAATGTTTACAAAAGCTAATAAATATTAAATAAAAATCAATCATAAGGTTTGTTGAAAATATTACAGCATTTCAATAACATGCATTTGAAAAGAAAGATAAAAGAGTGACAGTACCAGATACTGAAGATTGTTGTACTTTTAAATTTACGATATTATGAAAGAACTAGATTGTACCATGATAAATAACTAAAACTTGATTTAAGTGTAAAATTATTCATAAAAACTCTTTATTTTGTTTGCATAGTTATTAGCGAATTTGAACTTAAAGTCTTTTCATTGTGTGGTGAATTGGAGCACATTGTTATACCACTGCAAAATTAAAGATAACAAAAATATTCTATAAGTGAAAGCGTTTTATATAATTGAAATGTATATATTTTCGACTCAATAATTTGACACCAAAGATCTTTGTTCTTTAATAATTTTTTCAAACCATTCCTAAACTTATTATATTGGAAAGAAAGTCCTATCATATTTTAACATGATGAACTTGAGGGTAGGTTTTCAATAATTACCGTAATAAAGTTGACTTTTACATTTCATTTTGCAGATCTTTTAAGATAAATGTCGTCAAATTTTGTATTGATTTTAAAATGAGTTTAGATCTGATTCATATCCAACTGTATTCTGTGTGAATTCTAAAAAAATTCTTCAGCAGCGGTAGGGCCAAAAAATATTATTTTTGGTTCAACTGTCTGGACTACGGTTTGGTCAATTTCAATCGGCAAATTTTTTCCAGAAAATTTTCCTTGATTTGGACAACTCAATATACAGCTTCTGCAAACTGTAGTCGAGTAAAATACTAAACAAACTGCACGAATATCATCAAAAGAAACCATTACAAATTCTTTCCTTCATAAACTTATTATGAACTCGGAAAATTGTTTAAATTTACTCAATAGGTACCTCGTCATCTGTCTGCTTCTCAGTTTAATCAAAGTTTGTCTGTTGGTTACTGAAGTGTAGATATACAACTAAACCTTTCCTATGGGAAGAAGTGGGTTCTCTATCACTATATCTAACTAAAACGATAACGGTTACCACCTGCTTAAAATGAGAATTCATCCTCCAACCATGGCTATACACTAAAAATGTTATGCTCTGTGTTTAATTGGATATAAAAGTGCCGTCTATCAAAAAGTATTAAATCAAAACGAAACGGTTAATGAAAAAAAGTATTTTAACAATATTTGCAGAAAAAATTGATAATCGAAAAGGCGTGTTACATGAAAATGCAAAACCACATATTTACTCAGGAAAAGGTGATGGTACTAAATATGGCTCTTACTTTTACACTCCTGACCTTGCTCCATCTATCATCTTTTCAGCTCATTGCAATATATTTAAAGAAAAAATAGTGTATTAATTGTGAAGAGGTTAAAACTGAATTATCCTGAATAATTCCATGCGTCCGTGTGATCAACAATTTGCAAAATAGATGGGATTATGTTATCAATAATGAGGGAAATATGTTGATTAAATATATTAAATAAAGCTAAATAAGTACTTTTTTTTTCCATTTTCAAATGCGATAGGGATTTCTTTCCAACCTGAAGAAAACGTTAAAGATTAAGTTCTATAACTCAGTACTTATATATTCGAGCAGTTGGTATTTGAATTAAACATTTTAAAACCATCCTTACAGTGATTGAATATGTATACTATGTCCATAAGCATAATATATTTCTTGCTTGGGGTAACTAAAATTTATCCTTTATTGAACACTCGATAAATAAGATGACTTATAGAGATTTGTAACAATCTTTCGCCATTATCTCTTGTATAGAAAAAATATGTCTTTTCATAACATGCATTTTATTAGTACCGGAACTGATATTTTCAAAGCTTTTATCTACACGCTATTTTAGCTATATATAGATATGTCACTTTATATGATATATAAGGATATGTCACTTTATTTTAAAGTGACATATCCTTCTTTAGTGACAAATTTAGTACACTGAAAAGTATATATTGTCACGTGGTCTGACATTAAACGAGTGACATTAATTCTGGAGAATTTTCAATAAGTAATATAGATTAAATCTGTTCCAATATATTCCACAGTTGTATGAAAACTCATGGTTTGCATAAATTTTATAATATTCTGTTTAGTGTTGGTAAAGTAGGTAATTCGTTTGTTTGAAATATAATAGATATATGTATATCGTTTGCTTATTTTAGCTTTTATGTGCATAATAAATATTTGTATTAATGTAGAAAGAACGATGCATTAAATGTAATTTTGTAATCATTACTGTATTTGATATATTGGTTGATTTTTATGTTATAGAGCAGTGATCTAAGATGTTTACTTGGATAAATTTCTTTAATGTTTATACAATTGTTGAATTATAATTTTTGATGACGGATAATAGCATTAAATTGGTTACAAGCGTTAAAACATGTAACTCAATTTAGTAAAGTAAATTTAGTAATTTGCACATTTCTGATGAAATTGTATTCCTGCGTATATAAAACGTGTTCCAATAACTTGGACCGATTCTAAACTTAATTCACATTTAAATCGGTCCAAGTTCTTGGAACACCATTTATTTATGCTGGCATGTTTATATGAAAAATTGACGTAATAACAATATGAAAATTCTTATATCAACATAACATTGTCTAAACATACTGAATAGGTACCTCATCATACGAAATTATGTTAAAAATCTATCGAATTAACCCATTTAGGGAAATAGGCTAATTCGATAAATTTTTAACATAATCTGGCTCAATGGCCAAATATTGGAATATATTCTAAATTTATACTTGACCAGGCTGATAACTTTTCAGCAAACCTCGTTTACTGGAAATAATTCTATTTAAAATATTTTGGCGATTTAAATGAGAGGGCATTTTAAGTAATAATAAGCAACATATACACTCCTGGTTAAAATCTTAAGTTCAGATACAAAAGGGTTAAAAATATATAAAATACTGCTACTTTACTCAAAATATATTTGCGAAACATTTACATTTAATCAGAAAATTTAGTTTATCAACAAACAAGTAAAAATGTTAAGCTTTTAATTGATTAATTTAAACAAACATTGAAAAAGTATTTTTTGGTTTGTCATAAAGATAAGACCATGTATAGAAAAATTACTGGACAAAAAATTTAGAACTAGTCAGTGTGCTCTTAACTTCAGACGTGTAGACATCTACTTAGGTCATTTCCAGCTTTTACTTTCAGGTTTTAAATTGGCTAAGGGTAAAATTTTTAAAAAATTCAAACAGAGCAGGATTGTTCAACTTAAAAGACGTGGTCTTTCGCAAAGAGCCATTGCAAATGAAATTGTCCGTAGCAGAAGTGTCATTGCTAACTTCATTAAAAATCCAGATGCGTCTGCATCTAAAAAGTCAAGCGGCCGCCCAAATAAAATCTCACCACCTCTAGATAGACGCATTAGCAGAGAAGTGAAGACAGATTCAAGCCTAACATCAAATTAGATAAGAGCGAATACAGATGAGTGAATGCAGATATCGAACAATTCGATGGCATTTAAATAACAAAGAGTTTAAGAACGTGAAACAGCCTTCCTCGTCATAAAACCTCCTGTTTACAATTTGCTTCCGATTATCATACTTGGGATGGGGATAAATAAAAGAAAGTCATGTTTTCAGACGAGAAGAAATTCAATCTTGATGGCCCAGATGGTTTTCAGCATTACTGGCATGCAAAAGATGTCCCAAAATAAATTTTCTCAACACGAAACAGTGGAGGCGGATCAAATATAGTCTGGCGTTAATTTTTGTACAATAGAATTCTTGAGTTAGAGGAGGTAAAAGGTTGTCAAACAGCTGCTAGTTACATTGAGATCTTAAAAAAAAGGCATTACTAATTTCTGTAGGCCCTCGTCTATGTGGAGAAAACTGGATTTTCCAGTAAGACAATGCTGTAATCTACAACGCTCGAAGGTTGATGGAATTTTTTTTATGGAAAACAACATTCAGCTTTTGAACCATTCACCGTGCTCTGCAGATCTAAACCCAATGGTAAAGGATGTTTATAAACATGGATCACAATTTGAAACTGTGGACGCTCTTCGTGCTGCAGTTTATGCATCCTGGGTGCGCATCCCCAAACACCCTCATGCAGAAATTAGTAATGAATATTCCAAAGAAAATTTTCGATTTGTGACTTATTTGTTATGTATTTTCTATTTTTATTTACATGCTCTTATCTTTATGGTCAACCATAAAAATACTTTTTCAATGATTGTTTAAATTAATCAATTAAAAGCTTAACATTTTCACTTGTTTGTTGATAAACTACATTTTCTAATTTAATGTAAATGTTTCGCAAATATATTTTGATTAAAGTAACAGTATTTTATATATTTTAATCCCTTTTGTATCTGGTTTTAAGATTTTTGACCGGGAGTATATCTACCTTCAAATGCAGAGATAGGTATAAATACATTTACACATGTGTACAAGCGTTTATTTGCGAGTGTACTTGATCTAAAGTGAATATTTTGTGTGATTTAATGTATTTGATGTCAATTCTTCATATTGCAATCTTTTTCAAACCTGTATTAAACCAAATTACGTAGACAAAATAAATATCCACATTTGTTAAATGATTGAATATATTTTAAGTGCCGAAATACAATAGGGAAACTTCAAATCACAGATTATTCAATGTTTCATATTTTTCAAAATGAACTGATTTACAGCAAATCACATCGACTTTTGGCTGTTATGAAATATAAATATTAAAATTGAAAGAACAAAAAATGCTTTCTTGACTATCGCAGCAACACGTGACTAAGTAGAAAACGAATTGTAAACCAAACAACAATAATCATCAAATAAGAAATGTTTTTTCATATTACGGTCACTGTTCTATTTTAATTTAATCTTGCATCGTTATTATCAGTTTAGTGTTAAAAGATGTTTTGATTGGGCAAAATGCGTACTTGTTTCCAATGTTGTTGGCAAATAATGCCGATGTTTCTTTTTCCTTTTACTCATCATTGAAATTTATATATATATATATATATATATATATATATATATATATATATATATATATATATATATATATATATATATATATCAGAATCAGGTTTAGGTTACGAATAATTTGTCAAAATTACAAAGTTTAATTCTACCTCAATATTTTCTTTTCATATATTCTCATTAAAACTGTATTTTTAGAAAAGTCAATCACAAAATATCTGTAAATTGTGAGACTATCTCTTTACTAGATGAATCAATAAAATCATGAAATTATCAGAATATTCCAATCTGCACTATTTTTTGTTGGTTTATGTATTCAGATCCAATGAAATTTAGTTGTATACAATTTTAATATTAATAAAAAAAAAATCTCCTAATATTCTGTTAGTATTTTAAATCTTTTCACACAAAACATAGATAAATTAGAATAATGAATGAAATATTCTGAGAGTGGATGACAGCTACATTTCCATTTGTAAAGATACAATTTTTGGAATAAAACTATTTTCTGGATAATAGTCTGAACATACCATTTAACAGCATTACTAAAAAGAGAATCCCCTAAAAAACGGATAATGTACGAAAAATGGTTCATATTCTAGAAATTCATTAACTTATGCGTGAACTTAGAGGCTGCGAAATATCAGTAATTGTATTTAATTTTGATTTCCTGTAAAGTCAAAGAAAAAACAAACACTTGTTTATCCATACGAATTAATTTGAGACTTTGAGATATTGCATGTTCTCTATTTGATAATTTTTGTTAGCAAAATAGAATATTATCCTTTAACTGGAAATATATCGTGTGATGAATGTTACATTCGTCTTTTGCTGAAAAATACCATTTTTATTTTGGTTTGTAATTTTATTTGTTAACTGTGATTTATTGTAAAAATGTTATCATGTCAGTTATGATCATTTAGATTTAAAAAAGAAAAAAAGAATAATTGAAGACAATCGTGAACCTGTAATAATTATTTAGAATGTCTCCATTTCAAGGAATGTCTAAGAGCAAATTTCAGACGTAGATGTAAGAATAAAAATATATTGTATCTGTTAGGGTATATGATTGGCGAATGTTATCAAGACAGATGTTCATGTAGAAACACACATCTATTTTTATGACGCCATTTGTCTCCGTCGGATCCGACTTTTAGTCTCTGTTTGGATACACATAATCATTCAGTTTGACACCGGGAAGATATATATATATATATATGTATATATATATATATATATGTGTGTGTGTGTGTGTGTGTGTGTATATATATTATATGTTAATAAAGCATATATATACAATATATAGGGTAAATTAATTATCTAAAAAATTATTTCGCAATGTATTTGATTTGAATGCTTGATTTAAGATTGCGGGAATAAAATGACTTCATATTTTCTGATCCTTTTCTCTGATGATATGCAAACGCAACATTTTCTTTAAGCAAAATTCTGACTTGATGGGAGCAGTTTTGAAGAAGAAAAATAATTGTATATTTGTATAATGCATAAATAATATTTTGACTTCTGAAGTGATCAAACGCATTTCTATAGTCATACTGTGTTTTTTACAATGAAAGTTATGTAATTGTATCAGCAGAAATTCGTATGATCATTTGTATCTTTTGGAAATCATTTTATAATAAGCGTAGCTTGAATTGCTTTTTGTGCATGTGGATGAATGTTGATATGCTTTTAATCGATTATTATAAATGTATATTTTTTTGCTTTTTAAAGCAGTATATATATATATATATATATATATATATATATATATATATATATATATATATATATATATATATATCAGGGTGTTTGGGTGGGTGTTCGGGAAGTAATTACATTTTTTCAGAAAGTATATAAAAAGGAATGTAGTTACATTTATTTAATTATCAAAATGGAATTACCTTCCTTTGCAACAACTGCAGCATAGCAGAAAGGCAACTTTTCGATTACACGTTAAAAATGTTTTTTATTTTTCAACTTCTTTTTTGTTTTTTAATATTCTACTTACAAAATGTTCTATTATCGGCACAAATTACGATCTTATTATTAAACTTTAGAATAGCGCCTTTTCTGTTTACCATAAACGTCTGTAGTGATGATCCTTCTATGTTCAGTTAACTTGTAAAAGGCAACAACTTTCATATTCCACCACTCGCAATGTATGAGTTTCTGTCGATGTTGTCTTCGTTTAGGTATTTGCATTGGTTTTTCTAATCACACTGTCTTTTTCTTTCTTTATATGCGAACCCCATTTTACGCCTCTGTAACAATGTAATGTAGAAATGAAAGTTTATCATTCTGGGTTAAAGAATGTTGAAGATAGTGGAACGTTTTGTTCGATTCTCGAGCGAAAGCTCACGAGGATCCCAAATTCTATATTCGCTTGAGATAGTTGAATATAGCATTGTTCCAAATCTATGGTGCCGGAGATGGTGGATCCAATTCATTACTTTTTCAAAAGCACGTCATTCAAACTAGGCTGTCTTCTAGGGCGTCACGATCCTAATTTTAAGCATTTTAAGCCACAGATGACATATTTGATCATCCACTATATCTGTATACACTGCATACATGTTTTACCTGCTCCTCTAGAAGAACTACCATTTTGAAATACCTTGGTTCTGCCTTGATTGGTTGACTCATAATGTATAACAGTGAAATGCATAATAATAAATTCCAAACATTTTTATATTGGTTAAAGATGAGCGAAAGTTTTTGTTTTATCTGAAGGACTCATTGTTTATTTTTCTATGTTTCAGATCACTTTGCTGGTTTCCAGTGAATGTTTAGATAGAAACTCTCCAATGTCTCAATACGTTCGACTTTCAGTTTTTGTTTTGTCTCATATATTGATATATTTTCAAATATCACGTTTTCGCACGTCGTTTCGGCTGTCAAATTATCAAGTCTTCATCCGTAAATATTTATAAAGCCGACATGACATGTAAAAGAATTTGAAATATGAAACCGATAAAAACATTTAAATAATGACTTATGAACATGGTTCGACATATAGAAAAAACATTCTAAAAAGAATATTCCTTAGTCTTAACCAAACTTGCATAAGTGCACAATTACTCCCCCAAACATTATATATATATATATATATATATATATATATATATATATATATATAAGATAAAGAAGTATAATGTATATGCAAGTTTCGTTATAAACGACTGACAAGGTGTAGCGGTTGAGATTTTTTTATAGAATTTTTTATGTGTTCGTATAATTTTTTTTTCTTTTCAGGACATAAATTATATAAAAAGTATCTGAATGTCGTTTTACGACAAATAACAACAGCTAAAAATGAAATCCAAACTTTAAATAATGAAATCCAAAAACGTAATGTGATACTTAAAATCACTTTGACTGAACCCGAATATAATGAAGCGCAATACCATATCAATCTAATTATTAATAATGATGAACTTAAACACAGATGAATAATTAGGAAATAGCTTTGTAACTTATATCAGGGAAATATTCTACTTCCCAACAGTGATAAATATATAAACCTATACTGTCATAAACTTACAGATGACTAGAAGGAATTTCTAAATCTAGGACCAGCCTAAATATGATCTCCTCACAAAGAAGACTGAAATCAAATTTTACACCTGTCATTATTCCAAATGGAAAATGACAAATGGAAAATGACAAATTAGTAAAACTCCATCCAAACCTCAGAGATCGTCTCAAGGCAGGATATCTAAAAGATGTTAAAATACACAAATCCAGATTCCCATTACGAGCTATAATTTCATAGATCCCAACACCTCTTTGCCGATTGTCAAAATTTCTCAGTGATATTATTACCTCATATTTACCAACAAATTATAGCATCAAATCAACCCATGAATTTCTTCAAATCCTGCAAACTACAAATACAAACCAAAGCATTCTAATGTGACTTGACGTCGAAAATTTATTCACAAACGTATTAAGTATCATATCCATGGTTTCATCAACAGGGACTGTTGATGAAACCATGGATATGATACTTAATTCCGTATATGGCAATAATTAAATTCCACCTTCATCAATCAAACTCAATATTATCAAAAAAATCATTTCATGCATACACTTATATGACCATAACGGCAAAATTTACTCTCAAACTAATTGAGTAAGAGAAATCCTCTCTGTCCGTGCTTCTCTATTACATGTCTCACAGACAAAACAAGGTTTTAAAAACCGTTACTAAATCGAAAATATACGCGTCCTTTTATTTTAGATGAGAACAAAAATGAAATCAATAATCTCAAAACTACATTCGAGAAAAATCCGTCCTTTAACTTTACTCATAAGTAAACTTAACCGACAAAATAAATTTCCAATTTTGGATGTTCTTGTGGCGTCTACTAATAATACATTAGATAAATTATCTACAAAAGCTCAATCATCATAACTTGTCAGTCGTTTTCAACGAAACTTGCAAAAGTGGTATATATATATATATATGTGTGTGTATATATATATATATATGTATGTGTATATATATATGTATATATATATATATGTGTATATATATATATATATATATATATATATATATGTATATATATTATAATATTTTTATCATAATAGATTACAGTAAGATATCGCTACACAAAAACATCCATGTTTCAGTACTAAGATTGTACTTCCTTAGGTGATGGTAGATAACTTATGATAAAAATGACGTATTAGGGAAATTTAAAAACAAATCGTTACCTTTTTTCACAAGTTAAAGGTGGGGGCATATGGTCAGAATTAAACTTATGGTTGTGTCTAGATTAACCAATTAAACATCAGATTTATGCTAAAATATAAAAATAAGGTCAGAGGGTGAGGGGGTGGATTATTTTTACATGCCAAGAAAAAATGACGCTGAGGTATGTCACCCAATGATACTAGGAAACATTGCAGCGACAAATGTATTATGCATGTAACCAAATAGGATAAGCCGATTTGTTGAAGTAAACATAGTTATCAGGAACAAAATATTGTTAAACTTAAAAAGAAATAATATAGCCAGGAAGCTTCTTAAAGGGGCCAGTAGGTAAATTTAAAAATCTTGAACATCTTTATATGTTGCTAATTATACTGGATATATGTTAAAACATGGCAATATTAAAGTTGAATAAAATAAATTATTCGGTGGAAACATTATTATATACTATTAACTTAAGGTCTATGCAATTGTAATAAATCATTTGTGAATGTTTAAAACTATATTTTAAGGTAAACAATGCTGGTAAAACACCGTTAATTCATTTCTTTGTATTAACAGACCTTTATTGCTAGGAAACTTAATAATATGGATTTTTTCTTGTAAACACAGGGAACATGGATCATGTAAGTCTATTCAGTATAATTAGCAAGGTATAAGCATCTATAAAAATAACGTACAAACGATATATATATATATATATATATATATATATATATATATATATATATATATATGTATAAGTGGATATTGAAGTCAACACCTATATAATTGCCGAACGACTCTATAAGCATGAAACAGATTGTTTCCGTTGGATTTTGACTTCAATGTCCACTTTTATATTTACATACACTCTCTCTTGCCCACCCTCATTTCACACACACACACACACACAATATGCTTAGGCAGCAAGATTTCATTTAAACAGGAACTATTAAATTCGATCGATAAAATCTGTTTAAGATTTTATATTTTATATAGAATAACTGAAAATCATAGATAAACTGTCCTAAATGCGTTTTTCTTCTTTCCTTCGTGTACTTTCAACTGTATCTAATCAGGAACGAAAAGTTGCCAACATTGTAGTCAAGGTTTCTTAACTACAATCTGGTATTTTGAGGAATTATATATTTAAATATGTGTGTATAAGTGACGTCACGTGTAAAACAGTTTCAAATAGCTTGACAACAGAAGAAACACTTTATATAAATAATTTATGCCTTTCGCATTTTAAAATACTGTCTTCTTTGATGAAAGATGTTTTGTTTAATGTGTATTTTTTCTTTTTAATAATAATGCCTTTGAGTATTTTGTGTCTTTCCTTTCAGTGAATGCTGCATAGTATTTTGGTATTATCTACTAATGTTTGTCGTATATTAACCATTGCATGTTGGTTAATGTGATGATCGATATGTGCATTCATTGTATTAATTTTTGGCAAATAAGTTTTTAATGATGTTTTCTTTTTATTGGTATTTCAGATGATAAAGGACTGAAGAATTCATTAAGAATATTCCTTTTATCGAGTGAGGATTTTTGAGGTTTCGAGTTACTGGTAATGATAGATTAGACGCTTTAAAATTTTGATAGTAAATGTTACATTAAAGATGTTTAACTATTATACACACTGGTATTATATTTTAATGTCTGTTTCACGTTTGTAGTTCGGATGTATCTGACAATGGTAGAATGATGTGTTTTCATTGTGTGTGTATTAGGTGGATTGCTTGCATCAAATTTTTCTAAAATTCTTTATGGTTAATTTTATTTTCTCATCGACCGGGGAAATTCCTGTTCATAGAAATCTGCTTTGTGTTGGTCAATACGTTATCAAATAATATGCTCGAACAAAAAAAATATTTTTACTTGCTTAAATCAAACCATTGAGTTGAGCTGATAATTATTAAAACAATTACAAAGTACACAAGAATACAAAAACGTGAATTTGGACAATTTATCCACAATTTTCATATTTAATATAGTTGTATATATATATATATATATATATATATATATATATATATATATATATATATATATGTATGTGTGTGTCTGTGTGTGTATATGTATGTGTAAAGAGATAGGATAAATTTGCAAGGATTGTATATATATATATATATATATATATATATATATATATATATATATATATGTATAAGTGGATATTGAAGTCAACACCTATATAATTGCCGAACGACTCTATAAGCATGAAACAGATTGTTTCCGTTGGATTTTGACTTCAATGTCCACTTTTATATTTACATACACTCTCTCTTGCCCACCCTCATTTCACACACACACACACACACAATATGCTTAGGCAGCAAGATTTCATTTAAACAGGAACTATTAAATTCGATCGATAAAATCTGTTTAAGATTTTATATTTTATATAGAATAACTGAAAATCATAGATAAACTGTCCTAAATGCGTTTTTCTTCTTTCCTTCGTGTACTTTCAACTGTATCTAATCAGGAACGAAAAGTTGCCAACATTGTAGTCAAGGTTTCTTAACTACAATCTGGTATTTTGAGGAATTATATATTTAAATATGTGTGTATAAGTGACGTCACGTGTAAAACAGTTTCAAATAGCTTGACAACAGAAGAAACACTTTATATAAATAATTTATGCCTTTCGCATTTTAAAATACTGTCTTCTTTGATGAAAGATGTTTTGTTTAATGTGTATTTTTTCTTTTTAATAATAATGCCTTTGAGTATTTTGTGTCTTTCCTTTCAGTGAATGCTGCATAGTATTTTGGTATTATCTACTAATGTTTGTCGTATATTAACCATTGCATGTTGGTTAATGTGATGATCGATATGTGCATTCATTGTATTAATTTTTGGCAAATAAGTTTTTAATGATGTTTTCTTTTTATTGGTATTTCAGATGATAAAGGACTGAAGAATTCATTAAGAATATTCCTTTTATCGAGTGAGGATTTTTGAGGTTTCGAGTTACTGGTAATGATAGATTAGACGCTTTAAAATTTTGATAGTAAATGTTACATTAAAGATGTTTAACTATTATACACACTGGTATTATATTTTAATGTCTGTTTCACGTTTGTAGTTCGGATGTATCTGACAATGGTAGAATGATGTGTTTTCATTGTGTGTGTATTAGGTGGATTGCTTGCATCAAATTTTTCTAAAATTCTTTATGGTTAATTTTATTTTCTCATCGACCGGGGAAATTCCTGTTCATAGAAATCTGCTTTGTGTTGGTCAATACGTTATCAAATAATATGCTCGAACAAAAAAAATATTTTTACTTGCTTAAATCAAACCATTGAGTTGAGCTGATAATTATTAAAACAATTACAAAGTACACAAGAATACAAAAACGTGAATTTGGACAATTTATCCACAATTTTCATATTTAATATAGTTGTATATATATATATATATATATATATATATATATATATGTATGTGTGTGTCTGTGTGTGTATATGTATGTGTAAAGAGATAGGATAAATTTGCAAGGATTGTATATATATATATATATATATATATATATATATATATATATATATATATATAATGTGTATTATTTTCCCAAAATATACATGTCTATTTATAAATTTATACGCGTAAGATTATTGGAAATATGTATTTATCACCCGGTTAATGGAATACAGTTTTCATAGGCTGTTTATATGTATGTAACTTCAGGTTATCATATTAGTATGGGTCAATGACATTTATGAGCTAACCAAAACAGCTCAAATATAATTTAAAGAAGTTGTCCAAGTAATATGAAGAACAAGAAATAAAAATATAAACGATACGATCTAAAAAAAAACAAAAAAACATACGAAACTTGAATTGGTTGTGTTTCAGGTCGATTGTTTTTGTTTCTTATTCTACGACACACGTACACACACACACACACACACACACATATACATCAATATATATATATATATATGTGTGTGTATGTGTGTGTGTGTGTGTAAACACACACAATGACACGTATATGTATATATATGCGCGCGTGTGTGTGTATGTGATCGTGTCTGTGTATGTGATCGTGTCTGTGTGTTTTTATCAATAATTATGTACAGTTTACAATCTGAAGAGACCAAATACATGTAAAATTCTTATTTGTTCTTTCACTAAATAATTATAAAGTTATACATTTTATAAATTTAAAATGATTTAGAGATTTCTGAAAGCATACAATTTAAGTTATAAATAGTTCATCGCTTTTTCAAATTCGCGTAATACGATTGTTTATGTTGTCAAATTATTTTTCCCTTTTCGTGTAAACCTTCAGGAAGAACAAATACTTGTAAATCACTGAAAATATATTTCATACACTCATTGTTATTTTCTTTTATCACTCATTAAGTTATTCTAAAATTCAATTTGATTTAAATGTATCACGCACATAAGCTTCACTCATATACTCTGAAGAAATATGAATAAAAGACTTTATGGCTGTTGGCAAATTTATGAATGTTTATGGGTATATTTACAATTTTTTCATTGCGTCTTTCCATCAGTCTTATAATAGTCATATATATATATGTATTCATATATATATATATATATATATATATATATATATATATATATATATATATATATATATATATATATAGTACACCGTCATATCACTTTCTGTTTCGTATTTATTCGTACACAGTTTTATCGTAAGAATCAGTTCGGATTTCCTCACTTTTTTCTCTTTGGTTGCATTCTTAATCGAAACTAAAGCTTGTAATAGAGGCTGATAAAACCTCTATTACAAGCCTTTCTGCATTTGGGCTTGTTACAATTCGACATCACAGTCATCAAACTCGTTACCCAGACTCTCCAATGTCTGTGTACTGATACTGTGTCCATTGATGCTCTGAGTCTGGGTAGCACTCGTAGATCGACTATAAGCGCTGCTGAAAGAACTCGACCGTTTCAACCGCTGCATCATCTCGACTTCTGAAACAAATAGAAATTTTGTTACTTAATCACATTAAAGGAAACATGGTAAGGAAAACCATGATATATTCTCATGTATAAAGACCACTTTTTAAAAGCGAATAACTTAAACGTTGGCTCATTCATGTATAATAACTATTTTACATAGAAAGCTTTAGGTAATGGAAAAGACTGGGAGAAAATTACATAAACATTCACTACTGACTTGCATTAATCTATGTCGAAATAAAACGTAATGAAAATTAATGAAGTACTTCCAAAAGATGAAGTTCAAATGATAGCGCAGGTAAATGTTTAATCATTTAAGTAGAATTTTTTATCACTGGTAAATCCTCTTTCTATATTCACTTATATAAATAACATTAATTTCATATTGCTTACGTAGCAATTGATAGCACTGCAGATTTAGTAGAGTCATATTTACCGTATTTTATTGTTTTAGAAGTCTCCAAATTGATTTAGACACGAAGCAGAAGCACAAAGATTTCCAATCGAATCATCATGCAAATCGACTTTAAATACATTGCTAAACACCAGAAAAAAAACATACATGCAATTCAGGCAAACGTTAGGTCCAGCGTCAAAATTGTTCGTGTCATCAGCTGAATTAAAATTCTTGTTTGAAGTGTAACAGATGGCTCCGAAGTGAGAAGACCAAGCATGCTAATAAAATGTAGTGGGAATAATGGTAACACACACATGCGTATGTGTGCATAACGTTAACAAGCATATATATATATATATATATATATATATATATATATATATATATATATATATATATATATATATATATATATATATGTTATCTTATGTATGTATATATATATATATATATGTTATCTTATATATTACTGAAAAAGTGTATTAAAATAATTATGTTTATATTAGCAATTTTGAACAATGGAACGGGCAATCAATGCCATCAACAATATGTACTCGAAGTATTTTTCTATTATGTGCTGTATTTCTTCTGGGTGTGAGAAGTCATGGCCCTCCCCAACTTTTACCTGTAGGCAACATTTGACCTCTTTACTATTCTTCGTTGTCCCCACGTAGCATTTCAATCACACAAAATCGTTAAGTAGGTTACTCGCTGTTTGCTTCTGTCCTCTTTATCCATAATATATCTTGTGAGTGTTAGATTTTCCAAGCCTTATCATTCCTATCAGAAGTGTCATCTGTCTCTTCCTGATTTTATGTATGTGTTTAGTTTCCATTATCTTTAAAAAATTCTTTGTTTTATTCATTTCATGGTATTCTCAGCATCGTTCTGTAGAACCAAAAACTCCAAGTATACGAGAACAGATATGACAGTGGTACTGCCTTCTTTTTTTCTTTCTAATGAAATAGTTCCTATCTCTTAATACCTTGTTCTGGAACCAATCTTTCGCTATTCTAATACAGCTTCGGATTTTTGCGGCATATTCTCCACCGTCGTCATCTTTTATGCATATATCTAGGCTTGTTATTTTATTCCTGTGTGAATGTTTTGTGTATTTTGTATTTTTTTTACTGCTGAATTCAGTTGCCAGTTGTATATAACACTAAATAAATGTGTCACAATCTTTATGTAAAACATTGGAATTTTGAATGTCATAAAAGGAAAGTCTAACGTCATGAGTAAAATTTTAGCTCGCACATATATAAATGGTATTATTCTCGTTTGTATCAAAATTTTAGTTAAAAGAAAAAAAAACTAAAATGACTTTTAATGTGTATGGTGATTTTAACAACGGCCCGCTAAATTCTCTTTTTCAGCCTATGTTCACATCCAACCTCGGACCGTTAACAGTATGAACTCTACACTCACTATTTCTCAATGTTTCATCTCATCTTGAAAACGATCAAAACTGGTTGAAAGTACGTAATAGGAACAGAACATTTCGGAAAATTCCTCGATAATTTTCTATTTGGTGTCTAACAACCTATTCGACGCCAGAAGAAACCCAGAAAGAAGGTTTTACAGACATTTTCTGCCAGTTTTATTTTGCCTATTAATGCCAACTGTAAAGTCCAATCATAACTATAGAACTGAAAATAAAAATCCGGCATTAATTATTAATTTATTGCACAGTAATACCCAATCTTTTCAAAATTTGACGTTCGCGTGAGCAAATGGATGGCGACTCAGAATGAGAAATATGAGAGCATCGTTCGAATTGCAATCTGGTTCGTTAAATTCACTTAAGGGCAAATATACCATTGAGAAATCTATAAATTCATTTCCTTCCCCAGTCATGAATAAAATCATAGGAATTGTATCTTAAAAATCATTGTAATTGTTAATACAATATTCATTTAGAAAAAATATTATTACAATTTAAAATGTTTCGGCTTTAAATAAATCATCATGGTTTGATAAACCATTAAAATAAATCAGTCAGTCGACCAACTGTACCAAAAATTCTAACTTTTTTTTTCACACAGAGATGCAAAAAACGAAGTAGAATAAATATTTATTTATTATTACTATAATTTTTAGCTCTCTTATTTTATTTCACTGTTATTATACACATATACATGCGCGCGCGCACACACACACACACATATATATGTTTTGAACAATAAAAGATATTTAAAAATTTAAATTTTCAGACACACTGGGTTGCATGTTAATATTTTTTGTTTTATTATTTCAATTAGGTTCCTTGACTAGTTTCGGCCAGAATGATTATCATGAGGAGAAAAAAACCTGCTTGTTAGTAGCATTGAGCTACAGGATTGAATGACTGTTTCTGAAGAAAGTGAATTTTATCTGTAGTTTTCATTTGTTTTTTATCGTTAATTTTGGTCAGGCCTTGTGTTGGTCCAACGGCCTTTTCAAGTTGTTTTTAAGATAAAGGATGGGAGATTCCTGACTTTAAGAATTCCCTTCTTGGGCATTTTGACAATTTTATTGGTTGTGAGACCTCAACACCTTTGCAAGTATGCCTGTCATGTGTGGGTAGGCCTTGATTTATGGTGTTATATGTTAATTCTATCTATGTTGTTAAATTTGTGGTTACGCCCGTCTGGACGAAGTGTTTTGAGGCGCAAAATCCATTTGTCTTTTTGTTCCGCCAGTATTTTTCTAAGGTTATCTTTTCTGTCTATTTATATTTTTTCTATGATAATGAATTTTGCATGGCGTTTAAAATCATGTTTTTCTATGCGTAAATGTTGCTCTACATGTAATAATCTTTAGTGAGGAGCCGACTATATTCGATTCCTATAATTATTAATTCTGTAATGAAAGATCCATTCAGATTTTCCCACATTTTGTTTCTGGCATAGTGTGCATTCTAATAGATAAATTATGTTATGACTTCTACAGTTAGAGTCATGGTAGATTTTGAAAGTAGATTTAGTGACTGAGCTAGTGAACGAATTGGTATATATATATATATATATATATATATATATATATATATATATATATATTTCTTCTCATCTGTAACACAAACTTGACTTTCATGAACGATACATGCAGATTATTATTATATGAACGATACATGATTATTATTATCACCACTCAATGTGCGATATTATATATATATATATATACATATATATATATATTGTAAGCGTTCTGGGATTACAAAGGAAAGATTTGTCGCAGATTACTTACACAACGCAGAGAACAAATCACTGTAAGTTCAGGCTCGAATATCGGGGGGAAAAAATGCCGAAATCTCGATTCGCAGGTAGTATCTCACAAATCCCAATGCAGGTAACCAGTCAGAAAAATAAATCACTCTCCGACGAACGCGGTAGGCAAAATACACGAATTTTATTCTTCCCTGTCGATTCGAGAACACCAACTGCTTTTATCGACCGAGCATTCGTCGACAACTGGGAGAGGACGCACAATATCAACATATCAAAATACTTTTATGGCGACTCCTGCGACTGACTTGTTTCTAATTTAAATATTCCGTCTTCAGCATGTCATTATATTGCATGTGTACCGGCTTGTATTGACTGTGATCCGGAGAGGTTAAACTCCGCGATAATAACGCATGAGAGCTGTCGTTCGGCGTTTCCGTGGAAAGTCTTTTGCACCGTTACTTTTTTATCGACAGATCCAAAAAGTGTGGATTGTACTGCACAAGGCTTCACCACTGTCATGGCAACTGTTTTGTTTGTACTATTCTTCTCGGTGTTGCTGAGGTATGCCTTTCGGGATACAAAAACTGGCACTAAATTTCATTTTCGAACTAATGGAGGACTGTTTAACCAGCAGCGATTTAAGTTCAAAATACTTCTACGTACCAGTATTATACTCGATCTATTTTGCCCACGACACTAACTCTTTAGAGGAAGCTCAAGATTTACTCAATCAGTTTTCTGCGGCATGCAAGGCATTCAGACTTACCATCAGTGTTAAGAAAACTGAAGTTATTCATCAACCTTCTGCGACATCAAAGCATATTAGAGGCCCCTTTATAAGTTGATGGAAGGAATCTCAAGTATGTGGAATCTTTCAAATACCTCGGGGGCATGCTAAATTCAAGTGCATCACTTGATGATGATGAAATTGTAAATCGTATTGCAAAAACATGTACTTACTTTTGTTCGCTGCGTCATAGGTCGTGGGACGAAAGGGGAAGCTTTGCACTAAAATCCAAGTTTACAAAGCTGTCTTTTTGACAGTTCTTTTGTATGGCTCTGAAAGGTGGACACCTTATAGTTGCCGTACTAATAGATTAGATATCTTCCATAAAGTCTGTCTCCGTACAACCTGTGACCCAACGTCTGATGATCGAGTGTCAAATGCCGACCTTTTTGAGAAATGCAAGAGTGGGGTACCATTGAGACCTTCATAATGCAATCACAACTACGTTGGGCTGGTCATGTGGCAAGGGTGAGATGATGATCGCATAACAAAAAGTCTTTTCTACACTGAACTCCATAGTGATAATAGAAATGTTGCTAGACCTTGGCTCAGGTATAATGATAAACTGAAGAGAAACCCTTTCTTGCGTCAACATTCCATTCAAGATCTTTGAAGAGGTAGCTATAAAGAGATCAGAGTATCGTTCCAGCTGTCATTCAGGAATAATTCACCATCAAGTAGTAAGCATCATTCGACTGCGTGAAATATAATAGTAAAATAAGACATCTAACAGTGTTCCTGCTGCACTTGGATACAGTACATTTTTTGTTTGCAGTCTTTTGTGCAATTCTCGAGCCGATCTCAAAAGTCATGCCCGTCATAGGCATGCAAGAATTAATTCGTGGTCGTCAGAAGCTCATACATCAAACTCCACCATATATATATATATATATATATATATATATATATATATATATATATATATATATATATTATCCCTCACCCATAGGACAGCTCGGAGTTTCATTCAATCTTCGGGTGCTTAGTATAGACTAACCGTTATGTAATATTTCCTTATTGCTGGAGCTGCTAAATCATCTAACCAGAACGGATTTATGTAAATTATCTAAAATGTTGTGATGATGCTTTGATTCAGTAAACCACTATCATACAATTCCACAGAATATTCTTGGAAATTTCATTTCTACAATCATCGAATGACTTTAAGCAATATCTTTCATTTTTCCTATAACTGTAGCATTTGATAAACCAAAATGAAATACAAGAGTCTGGCTTACCTATTTAAATACATTATCTGACAATGATATTGACTGTTTTTACGAGACAGTATCTCTCATTCGTGTCACATCATTATATATATATATATATATATATATATATATATATATATATATATATATATATATATATAAAGTTATGATTAGAAAGTACTTCAACGTTTTATGCCCCTTATCAGAAACAACCACTTTCACTCAAAATAGAATCTTGATTTGATAGCCATGAATACTAATGGGATTTTTTTTAGGAAATCATTACCTAAGATAGTATATGTTAAAAAGTCCGGAGAGTTTAGTGGAAAAAAATATTATGACTCAATGTAAATATAACTCTATATTATGTTATGCAATCTTAAATAACGAAAAAGGTGTCATCACTTTCATGATAATTCTAATATAGACAATTCATCTACATCATTTGGTTAATGAAATTCTTTATCATATCTTTTTTTTTAAAATCTATTTCAATTGCTCCAGCATGAAATAAAAGAAAAAAAGAAAATAATTTGAGAGCCACGTACCATCTGCTTGCGTGCCGGAATCGACTCGAGCCGTTGAAGAATTTATTTTAGGGACCATCATCTTACTTGCCATCATAGACTGACGAACATTCCTTTCTGGATGAAGCAGAATAATATAAAGTTTAGGCGTAAACATACATAGGAGCGCCACTGTTGCACTTAAACTTATGGAAACACACATCGTTGCCATACGAACTTTAATATTGTGAGCTGTTGTGAAATAGATTGGCACGAAGGCCAACCATATGATGAACGTAGTGTACATTGTAAAACCTATATATTTAGATTCGTTGAAAGCCTCGGGTATCTTTCGTGTGAGTATTGCGTAAATCGTACATATGTTCACCAAAAGGATCGGGTATGAAAAACCAATCATATAAGAAAAGCCTCGGGCTGCCTTGCATATCAGCTGATGATCATTACGATTAGCATAGAATGGGATTGCAATTGGTGGGCTCATCATTAGCCATACTACTCCGATTGCCAATTGTAAAGAAACTAATGAACCACAAATGAAGAGCTGTGATCTAGGACTGATGAATTTCGGTCGTTTTGCAGTGCGCTTGCCGGCGCGAAAGATCCGTGCGATCCGGTTGGTCTTTGTTAAAATGGATGCGTAAGTTATAGAGAAGCATAGACCGATTCCAAATTGTTGGGCCCCGCATGTGAAAGGGTTGGGTTTCGATACCACCAGAAAAGTCATCGCATAACATAGTAATATTCCAAAGAGCAGCACAAAACTGAGTTCTCTTCCTGATGCTTTTACCACAGGTGTAGTTCTGAATCTACGTAGAAAGAAAAGTAAAATTCAGTTATCTGTAGCAACAGCAAATTTGAACGATGAATGTCTGCCACAAACAAAATAGGTATTTTATGAAAAAAAGAAAATTGTAATACGTAAAATATTAGAAATACATTTTTACAATGTGTGTGAATGTGATACATGTTAATACATTCTGGATAATGAATAAATGAAAATATACCAAAGAGTATATAAACTGTATAAGAAAAGAAACAATTACTTGCAATAGCTGCCAAGAAAAAATCCATAATATAATAATGTAAGTAAATGTCATCTGGTTAGAAGAAAAAAAAATAATGTTATGATAAGCGAATGGTCACCCAATTACAATGAAAAAATACAATGAAATAACATATAAGTGGATGAAAAGTTGAATTCACAAAGAATGTAGTGGTTTTCGTTTGATTATATGAACAAATTGTAGGCGCTCAAACGAGAAAGAGTCTTGGAACTTTAAAATTCAGAAAAGATCATCCCAAAGAAAACGAGACTTGATTGAATAAAAAGCACAGGAAATCATTTGTTGAACGTGTTATTATGAGAGAATGAGAAAAGATTATTTCGAAAAGAGCAAGCACTTCTATAACATGACAGAAGAAATATTATTTATTGTCGTTAGTCATAGTCACTTATATCAATGTGAAAAGGTTGGAAGAATTTACTATGTAGATTGTCGAGAATATTGGGCAGATTTATGGAGAATGGGAAATATCTACAAGTACAAATAATAAAGTCAATAAAAATGAGGAAAAATCAGAAAAGAATATCTAATGACAGTTTTTAAAAAGGACACCGGCTTTCAAAAGATTTCATATCCTTATTATTTGAGAATGATTTCTTATGAATAGATAATATTGTCGTTACTTGCTGCTTTCTCCGAATTCTTTGCAATTTCAGTACGCACTCTCAGAGGGGCTATAACCTAAAGCTCAGTCTACTATAGCTGGAGTGGAAAAGAAAAGATTGATACAAACCTTTCGCAAGGATATTTTTGCTTAAGTCTATGCAACAAACTAGACGGTATTTTTTAACTAATTTTCACTAATTTCACTTTTTTTTCTGCCGATAACGGTTCCACATACTACACACCTCACAACAGAAACAGAAAGTTTCAAAGATTGAATAGAAGAGGATCTGATGATAAGCTATAAGAAGAATATATTGTATGACGTTGACAACAGAAGAAAATTGATCATCAGATTGACGGGTCATCTAATAAATGCACAATATTTTTCTCGTATTGATAATGGTAAATTCCATGTAAAGAGAAAAATGTAAACAGAACTTACATAAGTACATAACAGTAGAGGAGTCACTGAGAAGTTAAAGCAAGTCATAAAGTGGGCATCATATCAGTGAAAATCTCGACAAAGCATTTTCAAAAATAGAGAATCCCGCTGAATGCAACAAATGAAATTGATTACAGGGGATTTTTTTATATTCTTACGTAGAATAAACTCATCAGAATCTATTCATAATTAATACAACGTATACATATAGAGAAAGATATTATATTTTAAACTATAACCGAGGGCAAATTGGCCAAATGAAATATAAAAACAATAAAAACAACACAGGGATGAGAAATGTGTTATACTAGTGTTTTATTGAAAGCAAGAAACTTTAAATTGATCATGAAATTTTAATAACCCTAAAAATTCAAGCTAGCTGTTAGAAAAAACAGTACTGTAACTGGCCTATATGGTCATAGTGAAGATGAAAAGAATAAGAAAAAGATGGAAGTACTAAACTCTTGCTTGAAAATATGTAGATGTGTAAAACTTAAGCGTGGTCGTTGTTTCTTTTGCAATGATGTTCACCATGTACAAGGCCCAAAAGTCACTCGATGTTTACAGAGTAAGCTTGTAGTGATCGGAGAAGCATTCTTTTGGGAGTCGTTTCCACAAAGCATCAGTTTGTGGGAAGACGCTTCTCGAGTGGTACCTTATACCTGGCAATCGAATCCAAAGTGAATGAGGGTTGTATGCGACATGGCGGGTCTTGGACGTGAAGGTTATATAAATGGTGGAACGTAGAAATATAGTTCGTCTGAAGACTTTACATGGAAGTAGCTATAGAACAGCAAGGGGCTTGTAACGTTTCATTTGAGAGAAAGGGATCGCAGTGTGGAAAATAATTCTTCACACACAAGGACGCGAAAACGCTTTTGGATAATAGAGACAGTGAAGATTGAGCAGATCATGTCCATATATGTCAGGAGAACTCTATTTTTGACTTGATCTAGTACTTGTAAAGTTACTGGATCACATAAGGAGTTACGTACTTACTGGAGCGGTACAAGGAATCGACCATTTTCCAAAGATTATTAACGATGGATCATATGGACTAATTCCACTTCAGGTCTGGGTTGAGCTTGTCCAAACAGGTACTCAAGGCACAGTGACTCCGTCAGGGAACACCCGTTCATCGACGTCGGTGAAAATTTTGGGTCTGCGCGGTGATGATGGAACGGCAATAGTTTGGTTTTCGAGGCACTGAATGTGACTAGATTTTCCCCACTGACCTATTAGAGCGAGATCAGAGGAGAGATCACCTGCCAAACTCTGGTCATCTACAGTCTTAGAGGTGCATATATATGCCATTGTATTACCAGAATAGATATTCACAAATGATTGGATTATACACTTAGATCATTTATGGAAAATAGAATGAGGGTTATGCCAAGAAGAGAATCATGGAGAATGCCTGGGTCTCGAAGGACTGGCCTTTAAGAAATGCTCGTTAAAACTACATTCAGAGACCTAGTCCTTAAGAAGGACTTTATTATTGAGAAGACCTTGGAAAAATGTTTTAATGATACTAAGGAGACTAATGGGGCTTTTCTCTGACGGAGTTGAAGGATCATCCGCATTATTGAAAACAGTTCTTACACCTGACCCCTTTCACAGACTTGGGGAGGATTTCTTTCAAGCAGCAGTTAAATAATTTCACTAAGATCGGGGATAACTCTAGGTTAATATTCTTAAGGACGACCGCTAGGATTTTGTCTGGACCAGTAACTTTCTTAATATCAAGACTTTTGATAAATCATGAGACTTCCATAGTTCTAATAAAAATATTGCTGAGATTGTGCTCAGTGAGACGGAGAAAGTCTGGTAGGGGATGGACATTGCCATTTATTTTGAGTTAGAGGCAAAGATCGTGAAGAGCTTACCCGACGAAGATAGGATGACATCTGGGCCATTTATAACAGTAGGCAGTGACGTGTCTTTATTCAGAATTTGGTTGGAGATTTTCCAGAATTCCGGGATTCAATTGTTTTTTTATTTTTTGTTTTTGCTTTCGACCTACATCTGGACTGCTTTTGTATAGCTATACTTTGCATTTTCTAGAACTCTCTTGTAATAATTATGGACAGTTCTAAATGCAGCAAGTGTTTATACAGTGATAGATATTTTAGTAGGAGTTATAGTGAGCTCTGACTACAGCACATTCAGAGGTGTACCAGGGCTGGCTGTTCGGTTTTTACTTGGATTTTTCTGGAGTATAACTCTCTCCATTCTGTTAGGGAAATAAGAATTGACGATTTAGGGAGTGTTTCAAAGGCCCTTAAATCGAGATTAGAAGAGGTAGATATTCACAGAAAATTAACTGTATAAACCACGGCAATGATAGAAACATAAGCATTATTGGGGATTTCAGAAGACGTGTTTTCATACTAGTGATCGTATGGATGGCCAACAATGGTCATACTAGTGATCGTATGGATGGCCAACAATGGTCATACTAGTGATCGTAGGGATGGCCAACAATGGTCATACTAGTGATCGTATGGATGGCCAGCAATGGGCATACTAGTGATCGTATGGATGGCCAACAATGGTCATACTAGTGATCGTAGGGATGGCCAACAATGGTCATACTGGTAATCGTAGGGATGGCCAACAATGATTATACTAGTGATCGTAGGGATGACCAGCAATGGTCATACTAGTGATCGTAGGGATGGCCAACAATGGTCATACTAGTGATCGTAGGGATGGCCAACAATGATCATACTAGTGATCGTATGGATGGCCAACAATGGTCATACTAGTGATCGTAGGGATGGCCAGCAATGGTCATACTAGTCATCGTAGGGATGGCCAACAATGATCATACTAGTGATCGTATGGATGGCCAACAATGGTCATACTAGTGATCGTATGGATGGCCAGCAATGGTCATACTAGTGATTGTATGGATGGCCAACAATGGTCATACTAGTGATCGTAGGGATGGCCAACAATGGTCATACTAGTGATCGTAGGGATGGCCAATAATGGTGATACTAGTGATCGTAGGGATGGCCAAAAGATATGATTGGACACTGTAAACTAATAACTTAAAAAATAACATTTCTTGAAAATAGTAAAATCACTAAGTGACTCAGTAAGATTAACATATCTTGGCTAGAAGAACCGACTTGAGAGTCAACAAGACAATTTCTACTAAATTAACAAATTCAGCGATTAACAAAAGAAAAAACTATAAAGAAAATTGAGATCCTAGAAGAATGTTTAATACTTATGATGGAATTTTGTCACAGTGTTCTAAATGTTATTATCAAATTAATATTGCGTATTTGTATACTGGATATTTCTTGTTCAATTCTCTGAGAATCGCTCTATGTAGCAAGATTGCATGCAACATTTTTTGCAATAACATTCGAAACCCAAGGCTTTTCAATGCTGTCAACTTATTCTTTCTATTCATGAATTTGTTTTTTGAGAAGTGTTAGGGAGTACATGTTACTTTGAACCATTGGGCATTCCTTCATTAAACTGGATGTTGATTTGCTGCTTAATAATCATTTTTTTGTGTGCATTTCACAATTCGTATCCATGCAAGATTGATTGCATCGCAGTGGTGATTCCCTTCGGCGTAGTTTCATTCCTAAATTCTCTTTAACTTCTCTGTAGTTCACTTTAGCGACTTTGATGAAGGATATGCCGTGTTGTGGGTCAATAGTTATCGTCTGACTTTATTTCTTGCTGACAACCCTACACTTTTGATAGTGGACTGCACTAGTTAAGATTAATAAATATCTACATTTATAGTCATATGGAGCCGTAAATCTCCCAAAGTACCAAATATATTAGTGTACAAGCCGAATTACCCCCGCCTTGCAGCGTATCACACATTTTTGTGAGAAAATGATGATTTATTTTAAATCATTGTTATAATTTCTGTAAAAAATGATGCATTTCAGTATTATTCAATGATCTTTCTAATGTCACCTACATTCTCTGGCTTTTTTCTTCTATATTTTGGATAGGAATCATTCCCTTGTTCAAATTTAAATTTAATTTAAATTGAATGAAAAATGTTCAGTGGGTAGTTTGTGCAAAAACAGCTTGATCTGACCCCTTTTATATGTATTTGATGCAATACTTGACTGAATGAATTGATGAGCAGATTTCAACACTGATATGACAGTTAAATTGTCACCACAAATATGTATTGTAAGGCACAACCCGGTGATTGGTGATTTCTTGCACAACTTGACGTCCATATTGGCTCATTTTGATCTTGCCGATGTGACCTCCATCTTCTGGCTTTCTCCTTCTATGTTTTGGTTAGGAGCCATTTTCTTGTTCAAATTTAAATTTAATTTAAATCAAATGGGAAAAAATCAGGGGACTGGGTGCACCCATTGGGCCGCCTTTGATTAAACTGAAATATACTTATCTATGTATCTATGAGTCATCCCCTTGTTCAAATTTAAATTTAATTCATATCAAGAGAAAAACAATTTTCATTGGGGGCTTATGCCCCCTAGGGACCTCCTTTGACCAAAATGATCTTGCCGATGTGACCACCAACTTCTGGGTTTCTCCTTCTATGTTTTGGATAGGAGTCAAAATGAAATATACCTATCCAAGTATCCTGGGTAATGTAGTTTCAGAATATATATGATTATGGGGTTCTATCTCCAAAACCCTAGGAGGAGTTCGATAACAAACAAACAAACGGACCGAGGCTAGAACTTTATATAAGTCAACTTCATCATTGCAAATGTTTGTACCCAATTTTCATTGTTAATATAAAATGACTACAACTTGGAACTTGTACTTGTTTTGGTACCTATTTCTGGTGTGTTTTAGATTGAATATCATGCGGGATTGTTGTATTCCGATTTTTATGGTATTTTATTAAGGTAACGTAGCGTAGCAGTTATCGGCATGGAAAGTAGAATCGGCGTGCCGAGTTCAAATTCCGACCAAGTTCCTTGTGTTCACTTAAGCACAAATATCCTTAGGAAACTTATAAATCCATCTTTTCTCTTTCTACTATAGGAATGTGTTAAATAGCAGAGTAAACTGGCACTCTAACCGTAACTGGCTAGGAGAAATAAAATTAAGAATATAAAAACTTACCTTAAAAATACAGCACTAACAAAAAGAGTTGCGATAATGCCAACTGTCGAAAATACCATGGCTCCAACTGCAATACCGTCATTATAATGGAGGTAGATTTCAGCGATTTCCATGCAATAAGATTTGTCATAACTGGGAAGTGATCCCATTGGACAGTCTTTACAGTTAAAACGATTCGGCAAATATTGGTATTTTGAACAGTTTATACATGTCCAACAACAAATATCTCCTTTTATGAATGTTTGGGCTTGACCATCTACACATGGTTTACTGCAGACAGACTCTGGATGATTTGGGTCTTCCAGTCGAAACTGTAATTTACCCATGTCCATCTAGAAAAAAAAAGGATAATAATTTTATCATACACACGTACCTAATTTGCATTATATATTTTAACTAAAGCAACCGTGCAAAACAAACATAGTTAATCAGAATTTGGAGACGTGATCGGCAATTGTAAACTTAAGATTTCTTGCGTATTCTTACCTAAGAAAAATAACAATGGTTCATCATCTTTATCATTGTATTTAAATTATTTTTTAATTGTTGAAATACGTTGTACTAATCATTCTCCAAAAGGACAGTTATAAAATATTTTATTTTCTACGGGTGCATTTATTATTGAAATGAAAAATCTGCCTTACTGTCCAGTACCTATTAATATTTACTGATACGGAAAATTGACACTGCCTAAATTTAAAAATATTATTATTATTTTCCAACCGTCATTGTATTAAAAATATTGAAGTCAGAGACATAAACAAAAGAAAACAATAATGAAGAAGGCAATGAATACTTTTTCGCAAAAAAATAGCGAAGTAATTATTTCGCTCAGGACCTGGTGTAAATAACATCGTGCCTTGAATGTATTTTGGGAGAAAAGAAATCGCTTATACTGTATTCCATTCCTTGATAAACGTGTCTAATCGTATATTTATATTGTTTATTCTAGAAATTAGGAAATAATAGATGAGAAAAGTCAAAGAATCTCACTGTTAAAATGGCGCGCAGAATGTAGCTCAATAAGGAATCATATTCATAAAACATTTTCTCGTCTCGCAGTTTTTGTTGAAAATATACATAACAGAAAAATTGTAAGCTGTATATTTATTCTAAGATTTATTATTGATACAGTAATTGTGGCACAAGACAAAAAAGTGGATAGACTGGTCAAGGTTGGTCATCACTAGCTATCTTATAGTTAGTTAATCGGATTTACGGCCCATTCATTCGTTACAATATAATCATTCACCATAAGAAATGGTTCGTCACCATTCGCTCCTTCATACACCTCACACACACTGGGAACATACTGGGAAAAACCATCCCGTTAGTTAAAGATCCCAATATGTACAATTGTGTATATATATATATATATATATATATATATATATATATATTGTCAATGAAATGATGGGTCGGGGAAGCATAAAAAATTATGAGCATTAGAAAATTCAAAAACTGACCCAGTTAAGATGAAAAAGGCCGGCCAAAACAAACTGGAGAGGTTGGAAATCTAAACTTGGATGACAACAAAAGCAGAAGCTGGGAACAGACCGAAAACAACACTTACATTAATTAGATACACTTGGAAGAGTCTATCTTAACCAGGAAAGGGCTCCTCGGGAAACCGCCCCGTTTTGATTTAGATAGAAATAAAAAGAAAATCAAGGTGCATTCCGTTCAAGCAAACCATGCTCGCCACAGTTACCCACCTTTCGTTGAAATCTGTCGAAACCAACAGTTTTCTATCAGTTCTAATCTCCGACCTGAGTAGATGCTGAGAGAATCTGACCAGATCCTGATGAGAATAGCGATCGAATCGTAAGATGTCCTCCATTCACGTTGTCCAAATCACCATTCGTGCCGTGGCCAGAAGCGTCAGAAACACCACACGGAAGCGACACATAGTCTTACGAGTATGCGCGATCAATGAGCATGAGCTTTTCGGAAGCAATACGAGCCGTCAACATTGCGGACATAGTTCCAAAGGGAGCGCACCCGAGAACAATAATAGAAGGCGTACGAAACTGTTTCCTCTAAGCCAAGGTAACGCTGTTGACAGATTGGAAAATCTACCAAACCCCATTTGAACGCTACGTCATTGAGAGGTAGCTGATTTCGAACCAATCGCCTAGTAAGGGAAAACTCGGGGCTGCTGAGATAATCAGCACCAGTCGCTACCAGTCTACCTACTTTTTTCGGTCTTGTGACAAGACCAGAAAGAGCGCAACTCGGTCGCCGACAAACCATACTGACCGCAGAGCGGATCCTTCACGATCCCCTCGTGAAAGGTCAATGGACTGAGAAATGTCTCTTAAGGTAGATCGACACTCGAGGAGGAATTCTAACTGATCCCGGGGCCTACGATTTGGCTCAGCCAGCGAAACCAGAAGAGCCCTCACACTCCTTTTCAAGACGGACGTTGTCGACGTGATGCTTACGACCACTCTACAAAGGGGTGGACAGCAAGTGCTCGATCACCTTCTTATGTTCCTTACAGAGAGGAAGTACAGCCAACCAGTAAAGGACGAGAGGAAAGACGTAAGTGGCACATAGGGCCGGACTGCTGTATAGTTAATCTTGTGACAAACAAGAAATTGAAATTGAATTTCCGGTGAAACTGAGTTTTGCAATCAGCATTAACAAAGCTCAAAGTCAGTCCTTGGATGTTGTAGGCCTTAACCTCGTAAAACTGGCTTTCTACCATTGCCAATTTTATGTGGGATGTTCAAGAGTCAGCAATCCCAATCATTTATTTATTTATACCCACCCCCCAAACGGAAAGACCAAAAATGTTGTTTATCAAGAGGCTCTGAAAACTTGATAAGAAACATACTCATCAGGTGTTTATGATTTAACTGTACTATTTGTCAATGTTGTAATCCTTTTGTTAATCTATATATTATTCTATTTGTAAATCTATACATAGATCTATTTGCAGGTCTAGTGTGAAAGTATATGTAAGTACATCTATTGTAAATTTATTTTATTTCATAAGAGCTACATTCTCTGTGAACGCGCAAAATCCTTTTCACTGATACTTAATTTGAATTGTTACTTTCGTATAAGGATATGAAAGGATATAAGAATGAGAATTGGGGATAACATCCGCTTTCTCAAGAATTACCGGTAAATTGTATCTCTGAATATGCGTCAATACCTTTCGCTTACACTAAGTTAGACGATATTTGGCTGGAACACTAAATAGTTTTAAATCGAGAGCATAGTCTTTCTGTCACCATATAGACCCTCACTCTTCTTAAGGTTCTCATTTGGGAAAAACGCTGTCCCTTTTTATTATATATTAAAAACAGTACACTGTCTGGTTCTACTTTAATTTTAAAATAAGATTCTGTTAATTTACCGCTGACATAGATAGTTACAGAAAGACTGAATTTTGATATCAGAGAAAAACTAAGTTATAACTTCCTAAATAAGTGGTTTTACGTAGTAGTCTTTAGTCAGTCAATAGATAAAGAACTCTATATCTATATAATGCGATTTCATATTCCCTTATTGGTCCATGAATCTGTAGAGCATTCATGTTGAATGTTTAACTTAGAACATTTATGAGAACCAGTTATGAGATTAATTATCATATTGATTTTATTCATCTGTTATATTTTTTATATGTTTAATTGATGAAATTCCTTAAATTCGTTTTTCAAATCGATTGGATATGAAAAAGTACTAACACAGAATAAAACATAGCTTAGAAATGCATATATGAAGTAACGATGTGATTATTGCCCGTATACAACACAAGGTTTGGCATTGTTGGTCGAGGTATGTCTTAATTTCGATAAAATTACAAATTACTATAAAGTTTTGATGACTATTTTCCTCTTTATGAAAAATCCAAAGGTATTTGCATCGGTAAATAACTAAAAATCTCGTCTTTGCAGGCTTGAAACTCATTCCCGTCCAAGCAATAAACTTTTCAAGTCTACGAAGGATCCACCTACTCCCCGTGACCGAAGATGTTGTAATAGTCAGATCGTCCATGTACGCTCTAATCGGTGGCTGACGCACTCATGTCTTCATCATAAGGCCTCGACACTCGACTTCGGCCAATTTGATCACTATGTTTATAACGATGGTAAATAGGGTAGCTGAGGTCGTACAGCCTGTAATAATACCCCTTTCGGGTCTGTGCCAATCGGAAACTATAATCCTGGAAGAGGTTCTCATTTTAAAATTGTTATAATAGTCCAGGATTAATAGGTCGATCTTCTCGGGTAAATGATATCTCCTTAGGGTTACTTCTAATAATTTATGTGGAATAGACCTCTATGCGTTGGCAAGGTCTAGCTACAGTGCGGCGAGGTCGCCCTTATTTTCTTTAGTTTCTCTTAATATCTGCGTGACTACTCCAGTATGTTCGAGATACCCAGGAAAACCTGGAATCCCCCCTTCTGCACTGAAGTGCCGATATAATTATTAACCAAAAGAAATCTTGTACGAGATATTATCTTTAAAAATTAGTTTTCACAAAGCTCACGAGAGAAATTCTCCCGCCTTGATGTATGACATATGCACACTTGGGGAATGACAAAAGAGTCTAGATCTGTAGGAAACCAATGATAATTCGTAACATTATGATAACGCTTAATCTCCGAAATTTAGACAGTCTTTTCCATAAAAAATCCTTCTTAATCTAAGAGATAATTTTCAAAAGTCATTTCCCTATCGCTAAAATCCGATAGAAAACGTTTAATGTGTGTGAACGTTTAAAAATGTTCTGTTAGCAGATACAAGAATCTTGCAGCCGCTTGAACTGAAAAGACATATCCAAGGAGATTATTGGAATTTTAGGAATAAATACAGTTTCGACGCTTGCTTTGCCAGTCAGAATTGTTGCCTCCAAGACTTGGCCATTACAAAGCTTCGGTGGATTCAGGTTTCTTACCAGCATCACTGGTGGTCCAATCTTGAGGTGCAAATTGTGAGACTGGAGACTTGCTGGTATTAGGATATTCAAAAATTCAACTGGATAATTCACAGCTTGACTAGCGTTTAGCATAGCGTCAATGGAATTGTAGTCACGGTGCTCACCAGGTAACTGCTCCAGAAGGACTCATGTTCAAATCATTAACTGCCACATTCATTGGAGCTAAAATTGCACGGGTACTCAACCAGTTGTAGTTTGTAAACTGATTCTTCATGTTATGAAACTTCCTAGTCATTAGTTCCTTTAAATCAGATACCATATGTCCAAAAAAACAAACTGACCCGGTTATTCTGCTCACCAACAAACGTGACATTGCCAACATTCAATAGTTTCTTAAAATAGTACAAGCTTTCTCATCATCACTGATCTCCACCCTTATGTTGGTTGTGCGTATCAGCTTTTTCATAGTGCTCCACAGGCAGGGGACACATTATACTGGCGTTTACCACGTCAATTCTTGTCCCTTTTGGAATCACTGTAAAATATACTGTTTGTATAAAGTCTCCCCCAAGCAAGACTGTTGCGCCTCTCATGAACCGTGTATTGTGTCTAAATTCTTAAAGTGAAAGAACACTTATGGCTCATTGTCGCCTCATCCCAGATAATCAAATCGCAATCACTGAGAATTTTGCCTTTTATAGAATCGCAACTGATATTGCAGGTTGCTTTCTGTATTTTGGACAGACCCAAAGGGAGTTTAACGCAGGAATGAGCTGCGCGGCCACCACTTAGCAGGGTTGCAGTTATCCCACTTGACGCCACTGCTAGAGCAATATGTTCCCATTGGCGCAGTGGGCCAGAGGTAGGTTGAGGATAAATGTCTTTTCAATTGCACCTGGGGATCACGGAAGAATAGATTCCCTATTTCACCTTCAATGCTCGAAATAATCGTGCTATAAACATCCAGTTGGTCCTCCATCAGTTTGTGTTCGCTTTCAGCTATATACGCCATATTTTTCTCAGTGTCATAGGTAATCTCCCGCATATACACAATTGAGAGAATGTTTGCGGCCTGCTCAGGTTGATGTAGGCCAAATGTGGTAATTCCTTGACCTCCCATAGCTTTCACTCGAGTGTACAGGTGAAATAATGCCTCATTGTAAATGGCATCATTGAACGTGACAATTTCCGTTGAGGTTTACCTTTGAATCCTTCATACGATGTTCTCTGCCATGCTGGTTTTGTGGGTCAACCAAAGCTTAAGAGGCTCACCCAAGCCACATGTCATCAGCATGATGGAAAATAGTTAGCACAGTTGACTTGGTGCTCTGCTGACTGCTGCCTCCTCCAGTGTCTGGGTCTCCAGTGGTCCTCCAGTGGTCCATGTTTGGCGCAGGCTTCTCTGTAGGTAGGTATAAACTTCTCCATTATATCTTCGCAGGTCTGTGAATGATGTATAATGTCTGACAGTGTCAAACAGCAGACGCAGAACCAAGTACTCCTGTTGATTGGGGTGCACCGTGTACACCCACCCGATGGCCCTGCTTCTAAAAACAGCATTTTTTTCAGCTCTCAACTTGTGATCTTTTCTTGCGACTACTCCATCTGTTGTGTTCCCAGGTGTAGTAGACGGGAACGTGAACATCCAGCAGTGTTCGGACAAACAGGTCACTTTGGCATAATTTGAAGAAAGCTATCAAAGTGAGTTCTGGTGGATTCTCAACTACGTTTCGCACAGTATCTTCTGTGAAATATGCATACTGGCCATTTTATAGATCAACAGATAAATTCACCTCTACTGGATGCCGCACGTGGATTTCGAAGCTCAGGATGCGCCACATTACCTCGTTAAAGGAAATATATCTGCCCCATAGAAATCTCCACTAATTTGCGGAAAAAGAGCATACCATGATGAACAAAAGTCCCCAAACGTGATGAAAACAATGTTATCGTCTAAATGTTCATGTTATTATTAAGATGAAAGGCCAAAATAGGTTTTGATTATTTTATTAATTTTTTTTGACCATTTTTATAACATTTGAAATTTTCATTAATATTCTTTTTTGGCATCAGCTGAGTAACATTAAAACATGTCTTAATCGTGGTGACTTGTTTTGGATGTGTTAACTGACAGTTAAATCCATGTGTTGACAGATTAGGTCAGGGGGGAAGTTATCGGACAGAAGAACAGAAGTCACAAATTTGTTCGAATCTGTTATTTTTTAATGCGTTAATATTTAATTTTCCTTATTTTTTTAATATTAATTGTTTTGTTTTAGTCACTAGAATTGAGACTAAAAAAGAGAATAATTAATAACTGCAGTATATCTTTCACGGAAAACAATAAATTAATTATTTTAAAAAAATAAATGAAAACATTTATTGAAATAGAACGTAAAAATAATTTCAGCTGCATTGGGCTCTTGCTTAGTTTTTGAATTTCAAAAATATTTTTTCGATCAAAAACAGGATGGCATGATGGAAACGCTCTCAAACTTGATGAAAACAATTTTTATCGTCAAAATATTTATGTTATCATTAAGAGGAAAGACCAAAATACTTTTTGATTATTTTATTAAAATTCTCCACCCTTTTTAGAACATTATAACTTTTGATTAAAAAGCCTGTTTCTCTTGCGTCAGCGAAAGTACCATAAATTAAAACACCCATTTTAGCGCCCTCTTTATAGTGACAGATACATTAATTTGGAAATTCTTGCATAAAGCAAATAATTGTTAGATTTAATGAAACATTCAAAAACTATTCACAAATGATTGAAATTATTTCAAATGTTTTTTAGAAAGTCATGGTAAAAATATTTTTTTTACATCTGTTATGCCCTCTTACTTAATTCTATGAAAACTCTAGAAGTTCAAAATTATTTTTTTATTGATTATATTAGTTAAAAGCAGAAGTCTTTGAAGAATTTAAATCATCCTTTTATTTGGTAAAATCAAACCACCAGTTAACAAAAATCAGCTCTGTCTTGTACTATACAACCCCCCCCCCCCCAAGACAAAGACATCCTTATATTAGAAGAGATTTTAATAGCTTTTATGAATTATAATATATGTTAAGAAAGACAATATTGAGTCAAGACAATGATTTTATCCGGTGAAAAATTAAGTTTTACAACAATTTGACGGAATGAAAGGTTTAAAAACTATTCTTTATTAAATTTTGTTTCGCTTTTTGTCGCGATTCGAATTTATATGATCTAACTAAACCCGTTGTAATTAAAACTTAACGGGGAAGGATAAGTGACTCATGCCGATTAAGGACGTTTGGACTTTTTAAGAAGGATGTCTATTTCCACAGCTAGATTCTTTTGTACACAAAAGGTATATAGCACGAAAGTGTTCTTCAAACAGGTTGTTTATGCCACCGACGACAACAACAGCCACAACCACGATATACCTTTTTAAGGGTAGCTTAGTTAAAGTTTCTATTCGGAAATAAACTAAATTTAAATGTTATGTTACATTTAAATGACCAAATGGATCGAGCCAAGTTCATTGTATGGAATAAATTCGAACCTGGCGAATTTAATGATGCCATGATATTTGAAACGAATTTCTTTTTGCAATGTAAAAACACCATGGAGGTCATATTCAAAGAATGATTATGCTGAATTAATCTGTTAAATAAAGATTTTATTTAGAAAATAACCTGTAATTCCTTCAGATGTTATCCTTTAAACTTTCAAAATCGAACAAAGATCCATATCTGTTTGGAATTGTAAGCTTTATAAGAGTTATGATTTCGTGACACGCGTATATTAATACCTAAAAGTTTGTGAGACCAATTATCTCCCTTGCTTAAACACAATAAACAGCGTTTCGCATAAGACCCAGAGGCGAGCTGCTTTAGTGGTCCTAGCAGTCCCATTATAGATTTTTATAAAAAACAAAACAAAACAAAAAACAATTAGCCCAGTAATCAACTGGATATTAATCTAACATGCATGCAAAGTTGCATCAATATTGGCTCACGGGTTTAGGCGGCAACTTGATTCAGACTAACAGACAGAAATTGCCATTTATATATATATGGATGTTTGATGTTTTTGTGTATATGTCCAATGCATGCATGTCATTCAGCTTTTCAATCTCAGCATATTCTCTCATTTAAGTATTACCTTTTTTCGGGCTTAAACTTATCATCAAGGATGTGTTTAGTCTGCAATTTCTTGGAATATTTATTGTCTTTCCTTCAGTCGGTTCAGACTTTTATCATCCGCTTTTGTTTTCTTTCATTTCTTTCGTCGTCATGGATTATTTTGCTTCTTATTTGCTGTTACTACATATTCTTGTTTGCAAATGAAGTCACGTTTGGTGTTGTTTTTCATATTACAGTTTAGACATTGTGTAGGGTTTGTTTAAATTTTAAACTTTTGTTTGTATATAACTGGGAACTGATCACTCCCCCAGTTACTGCTTGGGTATATTTGTCAGTGCAAAATTGCGTTCTTAAACAATTTTTCGATAGCCTTGTACCAAGTCCTTGCTGTCCTATCCTGATCTTTTCAATTATAGACGATTTCTGGATGTTCTTCGAACCAAGTGTTCTTGGTCGTTTGTTGTACACAATTGATCCAATTTATAACAGTGCTAATTTCAGGATAGAATTCTACCAAACATTTCTGTTTTTCCCTTCTTACTACTGCGTTTAGTTCCTTCATTATAAAAAATTCTACTGACTTCCTGTGAGATTTGGTATTTTTCAAGTGTATCTTAAAATTTATCTATTTTTTCTTCACTGCTTGTTAACTTCCGTGCATATCACCCTGTGTTCATCATATTAAATGGATCCCGTTTCAATTCTAAGAGAAGGCCACCAAAATACATGTAATCTTGTCATATAAGACTGATTTCACTTTCTGTTTTCTTTCCTTTTGAGTATATGATTCTCGATGTTGGATCATGTGTCACTCCTTAGACAGTTCCGAGGAAATTGAGTTCCTTCATGCCATTATTTAGTATTTCTGAACTGTGAATCATTTTTTTTGGAAACAATAATGAAAATGGTTTTTCCTTGACTTTACAACGATATTTAGTTAAAAAATCGTTTAAATTGTGTTATTTAAAATGAAAATGAAAGAATCGGTTTAGTTGCCGAACATCCAAATAATGAAATAAAATGAAATAAATAAGATATAAAAAAATAAGAAATGAAGTAAAAAAAAAAACCAAAAAAACAACAACAAAAAACAAAAATATTTGTTTTCTCTGACAGAACCTAATAAAAAAATATTTCAACATTTCCGTATTCATTAATTTTCTTGTAAAATATTTTAGAAGAAGAAAATAAAATATTCTGATATCTTTATACGTTTTCCTGAAGCCTTTTATGGCGACAAATAATCTTGAAGGCGATGCCTTTTTTTTTCTCTTTCTAAAGATGCATCAACAGCAGGCTTTTCTCAAGCATTTATTGTCATTTTTTGAAAAAAAAAATGATTTGAATTTTCCTCAGCTGGCAATGTTATGCAAAAGCCCGTGATTACTATAACGTGTTTTATTTTCTATGTAGTTTTATCTGTCATGAATATTTGGAAATTTTAAAAATACAGGAACATATATATTTTTACAATTACTTTTTAAATCAATATTTCTTACTGCTTTGTTAATTACATGAATTGATGATCATAGATCTCGAGATTTCGAAAGTATAATTTGTAAACATATTGATGAATTTATCTTAATTTGAAGACAGGTGTAGATGTTGTAATTGTTAGCGGAACTAGGGACTGGTGAGCAGGGTTCGAATTTCGGTTGGATTAGTTACATTCACTTTCGCACAAATATTCTTGGGAAAGGTAAGAATGCATTTCTTCTCTCCCTGCAATGGTTTAAACATCAAGGTATACTGGGATATCTAGCTGTTGTTGTTAACCAGTTTAGGTAAAAGTAAACACTGGCGAAATACATACTATTCAGCCAGTTAAAGGACCGTGGAGTTCACAATGACTCTCAACTGCAGATATAGATAGATATAGATAGATAGATAAATGCATCTTAATTCCCCCCCCCACATATATATATATATATATATATATATATATATATATCTGCAAGAACATACAGTAAACTAATGAACACGTACCGAAAACACAAACTCACATTAATGCACGTGAATATATATATATATATATATATATATATATATATGTGTGTGTGTGTGTGTGCGTGCATGTGTGAGCGTGTGTGTATGTATGTATATATATATATATATATATATATATATATTCTCAAGAATTTCAAGTAAAGACATATATGTACATGTAATAGTAATAGCTGGCTACTCATATTCTATACCCGTTTACAAGGCCGGCTAGCCCATCCCTATTGCAGACGCATGCTCTGTGGTTTATATTGCAAATATGCTGAGCATACCTTAGCTAATTTCTGGGAAAGAGCCTGTTATTTAACGTGATGAACGATTTGAACAAGGCTAGCACGCTCAATCTTTCTACCCAATTTCACTTACAAGGCTTGGGTCAACTCGTGTTATGGTTTTCAGGCACTTTCCAAAGGTGACGTGCACTGGAATCGACCCATCCAGTCTGAAAGTTTCCTTCCTGACAAATCGACCATGGTCAGATTCGAACGTTCTAACCACTGAGCCACGTACCCATAATGTATATGTATATGCATATATACTAACTTAATATCAAATAAACATTTAAATATTTGTCTTTATACTTTTAACTTAGACGCCAGTTTGAATTTCCATTTTTTTACTCTTCAAAGTATTTTCCTCATCACTATACCATATTTAAACTTGAATAATAGTTTCTGCTTTTTTTTTTATACTGACATTTTTTAATGAAGTTCTATTTCCGATACTTCGCCGAGAATATATCTCCAAACTATTTTGATGCAAAAGAAAATTTCGACCTTGTGAAAAGCAATGAGAAATATTAAATCACATAAAATAAGAAAAAATCAGCCACTTACACCTGTCAATTTTCCTTCTTTAAAAAATCCAACGGTACTCCATTCATATTGATTTGTGGATTTTTGACGAAAATTCAGAATTCGGTACCTGGCAGGTCCATCGCCATTTAGTAAAAAAGAAAAATTTTCCCCACTCAAACCTGGGAGTAAAAGTATAGTAATAATAATGATAATAATAAGAATGATAATAATAATCATCATCAACGATAAGTAGATATCTAAATTAAATTCACAATAAATTAGGTGTGTGCAAAATAATGGGGACCTTGTTATTTGACTGAATATATTCGGAAAATGATTCTTCTTTAAATTAAAAACCAAAACCAAAACCAAATAATAAAGCCTGAAAAAATGATTAAAAATCTGTCTTTTATTAGGTTCCTCTGTAATCTTATTATTAATTCGTTTTCAACAAAAAAGGGTTTGACGTTAATTGTATCATGTAATGTTAGTCGGTGAAGAGAGGCTTCTATAATATTAAGATCATTGTTCATACTTTTAACTTTATAAGTCTCCAAAGACAGGTTCAAATCCACTTGAACGCATTCGAGGAAATTCATACTGTTCAAACGGCAAACCAATCTTTTCATTTTGAACATTTTTCTTTTGGTGGGGAGGAATTAATCAAGCATGAAAATGATGTTTGTAGGGAACAAAGTGTCTAAATAAATATTTATTATATATTAAAATGGAATATTTATACAAATCCTTTCTTTTTCGTATCTAACAGTTGGAATCAGTACATATTTTAAAATATATTAAATCATTATTTTGCTTATAATATGCTGCATTCTGCAAACTCAAAGTTACATTTTTGCAAATAAAAATTTATCTTTAAATAGAGCAAGAGGACAACAAAAAATCAAATGCAAAATTCAGTTTTCAATTTTAACTTTAGTTTTGCAATTATTATTAGCTTGCTTTTAAATTAAAATCTATTTTTTTACGAAAAGCGTTTCATTTTCCTATATATCTAATTGTTGTAACAAGATTACTACATTAATGATAGAAATATATAAATATCTGCAGAAATGTATATGTGTGTGTAGAAATTATAAATATATAAATTAGATATTAAAATAACCGATTCAAATAAAATCTAATATTTTTCTACTTAATATAATACTCTAACTTGCCTTAAAACGTTACAGGCAAAACAAGTCAATGAACTATTTTGATCAAACCAATACATTGTAATTAATCTCGTCAAGAGTAAGTCAGCCAGGATATAATTGTAATATTTGTTTTAAACAAAACATTCAGTTTTAGCAATATACTAAGAATAATCGTAATAAAACGTAGTTAATTTTTCTACTTATCGCTCTATTATCAATCAATGCTTAATGGTATAGAAAAGTAATTTTTCAGGCAATACAATTATATAAGTAGGACAATTTATTTAAAGCTATCCATTGTTACAAAATGGTCATTACTTCAATAATAAAATACTTTTTCTCTGCTTTTGTAGTGAGATTTGAGTTTTTAGTATCATCAAGACTTCAAAACCAATGTGGAATATGAACCAGTGATATAGAATAATAGCAAGAACCAAAAATTATCCATTGTTTTATATTTGCTATAAGAAAGATAATTAAAATGTGTCGATACAGTTGTCGCTGGAAACGGGTTTCATCTAATCTTTCGCTGGTTAAAGGAGACATAAACATATGAAAATAGAAAGAAAGCCATTCCTTAAAGAAGGGTTGTTAAAAAAGAGTCAATTAATCGTGAGGTGATTTCATGAAAAGTTTATTATGTTGTTATAAAACTATTTAGATTATATTGACGTGTTCCCATTTGCTGAATGTCTTATTGATCTAACATGTAACCTATTTGATGATATTGGTTAAAATTTTTCTTTAAATCTTCATTCTCAACTGTCCGTTTCCTTGACGTGAATAAAATATAACATTGTTCCAATCTCGATAATTAAAAAGATATGCAAATAAACATACTTATGATGCAATTCATTAAATCAATGAAAAAATTGTACTGTGATAAAATATTCATGAAATTCTATAGAAAACATTTAACTGGATATTTCTGTGCGTTCAGTTTAATACTGGTTTTGTACAATTAAGCTATCAGACTTTTCAAATCAGTTACATATCTCTTCAAATAGCGAATGACATCGACATTCTGTTTCTAACAAGATTAAATAAAACTAATAACATAAACATACTTCTTTCTTTTATTTGCCGTGTCCCTTCAGAACGTCCGTGATCCTGGATATCCTATATTTTCCTGTCCTTTGCCTTTTTTCTCCTCAACCATGTTCTGCCATCCAGTTGCTCAAAGCTTATCATATATATTAAGCGCTGCTTTCTTCTGATCCTCTTTCCATCTATCTGTCCTGTGAGTATCAGGTTTTCTAACCTTTCCTTCCTTATTACGTATCACAAAACATTAACTGTCATGATGTTAAGTATGAGTTTCCATTTTGTTTTCATTCTCTCCAAAACATCGTTGTTGCTCAAATGTTCGGCTTGTGGTACTTTCAGCATCTTTCTGTAGAACCACATTTCTGTTGCTTTAAGTCTCTTCTTCCTCTTTGATGAGATTGTCCAACATTTGCTGCCATACACGAGGACAGATAACACGTAATAGTTCAGTACTCTTTATTTGTTTCTAACGAAATTTTTCTATCTGTTAATACTCTGCTTATCTTTTGGATTTCATTTTTTGCCATCCCAATACGTCTTCGGATCTCAGTGTCACACTTTCCGTCCTCTGTTAGAACATTTACAAGATATTTAATTTTCTGTAGTTGTTTGATTTTAGTATATCCGGCCTGTAATTCGCATTCTCGGCTTATCTTTTTGCATTCTGTCTTCTTGTAGATTATACTTAGTCCTTTCTTCTCGCTTTCCTTCGCTATCTTCTAAGGAAGATTTTGTAGTTTCCTATCCACGTCTGCTATCAGCATTGTGACATCTGCATATCTTATATTTTTAATATTGTGATCGCCAATAACGAATCCTCGTATAGCTTCTCTCTGGTGACCCCCAATAACGAATCATGATAGGACTTCTCACACAATTGCCTCGTTGCATAAGTTGAATAAATCCGGTAAGAAAACACATACTTATCTGACACTCCTTTCTATTTTATTTATATATCTGCAGAACTCATTTTCTGTCCGTGTGCAGGAGGTTTGCTTCTAGTATCGATTCTTAATTATTGAATATTTGATTTCCTGAATATATTAAGGTTGCTGGGCAGCTCTAACAGATCTTTGTGGTGTTAGTGAGCGGAAATGTTTACAAATTTTATTTTTCTATTTCTCAAATCACTTTTACTGACATTCTTCAAGCCATTTTTTCTTGTTCTTTTTCAATTTTCTTTTTTGATTGTTCCCTTATCTCTCTTTAAGTTTCAAGAAACGATCAATGTTATGTTTCTATCACTCAATCTATTTACAATATGTTGTTTCTCTGTTTTGATAATATATCTTATGAAGCATGATAATACACACACACACACACATATATATATATATATATATATATATCTCGGAAATTAAAACATAAATATCAATAACGATACTATTCAACAAATTTAGATGCATGAAGTAACAAACAAATTCACTAACGCCGACATCTCTAAATTGAAATAAATGGCACTTCTTATTAATGTCAAAACGAGAATATTTCATTAGTTACTTTTAACTTAGGAATTCGACATCTTCCCAATACTCCCTTATTAATTATGTATATATTAATTGATTTGTCACATACGATAAATAACATTTTTTCAATTATTATCGGACATTATATCTGATATAAATTGAAAGAAAAATATGTGTAATATTTATGCAGCTGCTTTAGTTTTGAATATACGCTCTTTCAGCGCTAGAGAGCGTCGTCAGTGATGTTCTAGAAAAGGATCATTGGGCAGTTTCGGGTCTTTCAAACATCATACTGACCTCACCAAATCGACCCCCCCTTCAGAGCTGATCAGGCTCTGAAGCGCCCTCTAAAAAAATGCTTGTTAACACAGACTTTTATAAATACCCCGTAGTCACACATTTGATTGGAGATTGACCAACAGCCAATCACAGCGAAGCAAATTCTTTATAAGCTGTTCACGGGTAATTTCCTTTTTTTCCCCTTCTCTTTACTTCCCTCCTTGGTGGACACCCCCTCATCGGATACTTAGAAGGTAATTTTTTTCTTTTTTTTTCTTTTCCTCCTTCCTCTTCCTCACCCACTTCCCTTCACGTTTCATTTCACCAGCAATAATTACTATATACAGAAATAAGAAAAATAGCCATTAAAATTAATAAATAGATTACGGCGAGTCAAGCCAAGAGTGCTTATATAGGTTAAAAAAAAAAACCGTTTTAAACTTTACGACTACTAAGAATATATAAAATAAATAAATTGCAGCGAATTAAAACCGAGAGATCTTAAAATATCTAAGAGATGTTCGACGAAAAAAAAAAAAATGGCATAGGATGTTCGACGAAAAAAAAAAAAATGGCATAGGAATAAATAATTAATAAATTAGAGCGAGTTAACCCAAGAGGGCTTAAAAATATACTAAACTTTTAAAACTCTTTAACAGATGAAAAAAAAACTAACTATAATCTCGTTTGTGCGATTAAAAAGGAATAAATACAACGAATTAAGCCGAGGATGCTAATAAAAATCTTAATGAAACGTTTGAACCATGTTGACGAGTAAAAAACCCTAACCTATTTATTATAAAACGTTAGAAACGAAACGCGAAGAAAAAAAAAAACATCGGTGAGAAATTCGTGATCAAACAGGCTTTGCATACGGCCAAATAGTATCGGAAGAAGAAAAAGGAAACCGGAAAATAAAGTCAATAGAAAGTCAAAAAACACAGGGGATTCCTCATCAGTAATAAAGGACGAAAATGGTTGAACAGACTATCGAAGCTGGATTTCTTGGGAACGTAACGAAATTAAGCATTTATTCTAGATACTGGGGTAACGGGGAATAATGAATATTCAAAAAAAAAAAATAAATAAATACTACAGCAAACAAAAATAATGTCTGATGTTAAAAGCTTAAATGTGACTCTGCCAAAAATCGGTGAGCACAGAGGAAAAAAGAGAAAAGAGACGTTTAATCGTTTAACGGAATTTTGAAGGTTTCACTTCATATTCATTACGAGACGAGAAAAATATTTCCAGTTGCAATAACTGAAAAATAATATTAACCTTTATTGGTTAAACTGAATGTAACTTTACTGTTTATTTTTAATTGAATAGGCATTATGACAAAACTGAATTTAAGCGCAAACTAATTATTCAAATCATGAGTTAAATTGCAAATTACACCAAGAAATACGTGTTCCTAATGAGAGTGCAAGAAGACTCTTATATATTTATATTTATATATATATATATATATAGCATACATTTCATTTCGTACATTTCTAATGGGTAGTTAAGAAACATGACATAACATTATATTTTTTTCAATATAAGAAGTAATGAATTGCGAAAAAAAAAAAAAATATTGAAAATATAAAAATGTGAAATATACTTGCAATTTTTAATAAAACCTTTGAAATACTTTTCCGATAAATTCATTCATTAAAATATAATGTCCAGGAAAAAAAATCATTGGATACAAAGAAATAACAGACACATATTTCTATGTTTTTATGTCGGTTAAAATTTGATTTACTGTAGGAGCAACAAAGTTGAGAACTAATCAGAACAATGTAATTCATTTGTTATTGAATATTTTAAGCGAAGTAGCTATCAATTGTGTGTGGAATAACAAATAAATATAATGGAGAATGTATTTTTTAATGAAGTTTTTAGCTTCGCATTCGATTATCTTCAAATTATATAAATAGTATCTCCATTTTTGTTTTAGCTATTCTGCAGATAAACTTTGCACTTTTCGTTCAGTACTTATCTACGATCACATATGAAAAGTTTCGTTATTATTTTCCAACTTTCAAAATCGAAACAATGCGTGCATAGTAAAACAAGTAGGTGGTTTTAGTTCGTGTTGATCATCATGTCCACGATGGTCGCCTTCACTGATTTATTGGTTATATGAGTAGCTTTCCTCTCGACGACGACGAGCCAAATGGAATCAAATTAGGAAATTTAAGCAGCCACATATTGGGAGTGATATGATAGTGAAAATTGCAGGCTTGGATGAACATTCACAGTGATGATGAAACGTCACTAGTTTGATCATGAAGGCATTTACATAAAAAGGATTTGTAGAGAAGTTATTCTTATTTAAATTATGCATTTACATCAAAGGGTAAACTCTTGACTGAATTTACTTAAATTAATTCTATATTAAATATAATTTAATATGTAATCCATATTATGTTCTTGAAATCATTTAACGCCGATTCCATTCTTTCTTTTGGTAGAGAAAATTATAGTTTATAAATATATGCTATGGAACCCATTGTAAATAAAGTGAAAGGCATTTACTTTCATTCATTAGGGTAGTGATAACTGAATTTTTTCTTGGTATTAATTTTGCCCAGTGGCAGTCCTAGCATTAGAAAGCATGGATGTAATAAATTTTGTCTCAGTTCATCAAGTATTTGCTTTCTATAATGAATGAAAAATCCAATGATTTTTAAGAAATTGCATATTTGATACCGTATTACTGCCGATTTATTGTTGAAAATCATCTTCAGTTAAGGTATACAAATATAATTCAAATGCTAACATCAAAACCTCATGACAAAATACAGCTGATTTCTTGGCTCCGGGGTAGATCGACGTGCTCCCCCTCCTTGGAGGGGGTGTACGCGCTTTATTTATCATCTCTCAGTTGCGTCTCTGTCCTTGGACAGAGTGCGCTCAGGGACTTCTCTGTCTAGAGATGGAGGGACAACTGAGAAAATAATACTGAAGAGGTGCCCAGGGCTGGGGAACAGCTGCCCGAGGCCGCGTCCTCCCATTGCATCAGAGGGAGGAATCCTTTTTTTTTAAAGCTGATCGTTTTGTGTTCATTTTGTTTAGTTCTTTTTGCGTAACAGATTTAATATTTAGTATAGAGCTTAGAAAAAATTCGCAGTGTGAGATAGGCAAGAAGTAAGGCATGTAGCAACATCAAAACGGCAAAGGGCAAGGAAGAGCAAAAATATTTTAAGTCAAGTGATAGCGATTGCTGTATGAGTCGTACGATATTTGAATCAATCACGGGGAACGCCGGGCCATGCTTGCTAGTTATTTTATATGAGGATCTGTAGCAAGTAATATTCATTTCCCATAAATAATACTTTAACTATTATTTCAATTATATCGTAATTTTCTGAATAGAACAATATGCTGTTCGGTTATGTCGTTCAAATTACGACGAGAAGAAATGATTCGCATATACTCGACATATTATTTTTATCAATTATATTTATTTGAGAAATTCGGTGTGTAAATACTGTTTTCTTTTAAATATATGTTTTGACTTGCCTTGGAATTCAACTTGGAGCAGATATTCCTTAAGTAATTCACCATCGATAGGTGACATCTTGTCACATAAGGTTGGCCTTCCATCACACAAATCCTGATGCATATTCTGTAAGAAGAAAATAAATATTGATTCATAAAATTTGTAACCATATCCTTGAAATCGAATACTGGTAATGGATCAAAGTGAAAACATTAAGAAAAGTGTCGCAATATTATGAAAGGGGATCAAATAGAAATTTGTAAGAATATTCAGGTTTAATTCATCGGAATGGAAGCTTTATGCTAGTTGTAAGATAAGATCAATCAGGTTAACAGCAATCTTTAAACTTTAAATGTCTTTCATTTCAAACAAAACACAAACAGCAATGCTACCATTTTAGGTTAACATTACAATTTAAGGTAATGACTTTTAATAGCACATGTACATTGTTATATGCAACTAATTAGATGAAAAAAACAAAACAGAGTGATGTTTAAAATATTTGATTGCGTTTAAAATTGTATAGTTAGTCCGAACTGTCCAAATTATGATAAACACATACTTCGTAGCATAAAGAATTGATATTGACTATCACTTAAGTTTAAGGAAAATATTTAGTGAACTATTTAATGTGAATAATAATGTCATGCACGGGACTCAAAACTGAAGGAAAACATCTACTTTCGATAATCTCTCGCCAATTTTGTTTCGAATTTTACTGTATCTTGTTCGAAAATTGGAAAAATGCAATAAAATATTGAAAAATGTATGGCAAAGTGAAAAAAGATTTCGTCTGACTCTTTTTATTGTTTATTCTAATGACGTCTTAAAAGACAAAACGTGTCATTTGAAAACTTTTTCACTTTGGCATATATATTTCCTCTAAAATTGATCTTGATATATAAAAATCTATCTATCTATCTATCTATCTATCTATCTATCTACCTATCTACCTATCTATCTATCTATCTATCTATATATATATATATATATATATATGTGTGTGTGTGTGTGTGTGTGTGTGTGTGTGTGCAGGTATTTAGAAAAATAGGAAAAAACACGTTAGGTAAATAATGCGGAGTTCTTTAGTTTTTTTGTTTTTATTTTAAAAAAACATAAACAGTGTTCCATACAGAAGTAGAACTTAAATTATAATTAGTTTAAAAAAATATATGATTCCTTCGCTACATAAGAGTTCTCATGTTTCAAAAACGAGAGCCGAAACCCTCCATAAAATTATTAAAATTAAATTGAATTAAGGTATCAAGCCCTGTTTCATCCTCAAGCGAAAATCTAGGAATAACCAATCTTGAAAGTTACGCATCTTTATAAGCATGTTCGCTCGCCAAATTAATTACTATGGAAACGGCTGGGGCGACCATTTTGATAGGAGGTCTATCAGTTAATTTTTATCTGCATATCAGTCACCTTCTGAAATAGGTCAACCCGAGGTAGGGTGTTGTATCCATTTCAAAGCGGATGGTGACATTCATGTACGCTCATCGTCTGTTCAGTTATAGTGAAAGATAAGCTCCTTCAATAATATTAGAAAGAGAAATCAGGCATCCCTATCCAAATAATTTTGGCATTTAAAAGAAATGGCTAAAACGCCAAAAGTAAAATGGAAAATAATAAATAAAATAAGAACTTGTAAAACATGGGATGACCCATGCCCTTTATGCCTACATGAAAAACTATACATTATCAAATTTCTAAATAATCAAAATTTATTAAACAATAGAGTTAACGGTTTTTTGCCGACATCAACAAATTTTCGCATTAAATAATTAGCATTAAAAAAATAAAATTTCATAGTTTAATAAAAGGCTTAAAAGCTTAACCCAACCATTAAAAAGAAAAACCCTTTATGAAGTCGTCAAAAAAAAAAAAAAAAACAATAAAAAAAACAAAAAAACAAATAGTAGTTCAGTGCGACGCGTTTATATATGAAACAGCCATTTGGATAAAAAAATAAATAAATAGATAAAATAAAATAAAACAAAATTCTCTAGACATTTCACGACATCCCATGGTGCCAAAAGCTATCTTTCACTGTAACTGAACAGACGATGAGCGTACATGAATGTCATCATCCGCTTTGAAATGGATACCCCACCCGAGGTAGGCTTAATTATAATATATATATATATATATATATATATATATATATATATATATATATAGTATAATTCTTCCGGCGCCACTTAATTCAAAGACAATTTCATGTACGTAGGTCCTTATTTTCCGTACGAACAATTACTTTTATTATGGGTGACTTTCGCTGGATTTCGTAATTAATTTCGATTATTTTCAATTTATAAAAATTGTTATCGTACCAAAAAAAAAAAAAAAAAAATCGTCTCAAATAATCACAATCGGCGTAATAAAAACTTGGAAATCCAAAATTTCAGTATTGCGGATCCAGATCTGTCCCGGAATGTTTTAAATTTACTCACGGAGTCGGTCTGATTCCAAAATTGTATGACATGTTGGGCTACAGCCTCTAAGAGTAAAGTTGAAAATATGGACATTTTTATTTTGAAACACTGTATTTTGATAACAGTATTTTTTTCATTTAAACATGAGCTATTGAAAGTTAGAGAGTTGTGTCACTTTGTTTTTATCATTAGAAGTCAAGATGGCGGAATTCAAAAACAATCGCAGTATTGAAAACTTCGGAATCCAAAATTTCAGGATCTGTATCCGGCCCGGAATGTTTTAATTTGTTCACGGAGTCGGCCTGATTCTAAGATGGTATTATGTATTGGGCTACGGCTTCTAGGAGTAAAGTTGAAAAGGTGTGACACACTGACATTAGAATTTTGGATTCCCAAGTTTTCATTTACATGAAAAAAAAAAGCTGAGTAGATCGCTATCGATTCATTAGAATATTGTGTAAAATTTATAAAATGAAATCTTTAAAAATAACACTAACCAATAATTTACGCTCGTTATTTCGATACGTATTTTAGAAATTAACAGCAACTTTTGAAACTATTTATTTTTTAAATTCTTATAGAAACTTAATAATAATGCCTTTTAGACGTATTGATTCGAATAATAACTTTATAAAAAAATAAAATATGCCGCATATAATAGTATTCAGAAATAATCCAATATAAAGTGCACGTTTAATATCTATTAACTATTGAACCCTCATATGTAGAAAACGACGGGAGTTTCTAATCCTACACACGCACACACAGACGAACACACACATACACACATACACATACACACACACATTCTCTTTCCCTATCTCACACGCTCACATACATATATAACAACACGAAAATGCCATTTCTTTTCGCCTCCTTCTCTGATTTAATAAATGCGAAACGTTAGATTTATAAACGTTTTTTATTTGTTCCTTAATCATTCATACATACATATATAATACATGTGTCACGAGGTCTCAAAACAGCCCACCGTAGGTTTTTAACTCAGATTTTTCTTTCTCCTAGACTAGTTGCTTACCAATGATTTAGAATCCAGTTTACCCTACTGTTCTATAACTATGGGAGAAGAGATGGTTAACTTCCCCAAGTGTATATGCGCGTAAGTGAATGTAACACACTCAACCGGAATTCGAACTTTGTTCTCCGATTTCTCGTGCCGATCCGCACGCACGACCATACACATATCTCTCTCTCTCTCTCTCTTTATATATGAGAGAGAGAGAGAGTGAGAGAGAGAGGTGCATAATAAACTTATAGATGAATTCACAATTAAAACACAAATGAACTGTTTTGTACAAGAATATTAAACGCATACTATTTTTTAGCCACGGCTACACATATACACATACGAGATACAGCCTTGTACACGTTTGCATTCCTTGGGTGAATACAAGCCTTTTCATTTGCTCACATCTTTTGTGTGGATCCTTTTTTATCAATTTTATTTTGCATTTTGTGATACCTTTTTTCTTTATAGATTCCTCGACATTCAATCTCTAGAAAAGATTTAATTTCTCACCGATTTAATCAATCGAAGCTTAGTTCGGGCCTGTCGATGGGGAAAATTAAATTCCCGCCATTCCTCGTTTTCTGAATGCTCACCAATGGTCCTCCACACAATCTCATCACCACAGAAGAAGCAATCCACTACAAACTTCCACAGCACAACTCCTAGCCTAAGCGGTAGACAATATTAACACCGTATTCATGCATGTGGGGATTCTTTGGCAAATTGAAAAGAGTGCTAGTGAGCATTTTAGAGGTATTACATGGTACTGTATCAGACGCCGAAGAAGTCTTTTGGACAAAATTGTTTCTGGTTCAGGTTCTTTTGTTTATAGAGTTTTCAAAATTGAAGCCGAAAAGCCCCTTCGTGATAATAAAACCTGGAACAAATGACGACCACCTAAGTTTAAAAAAAGTGCCATAGAAAGTTTTATGTAAACATTCAAAATTTTCTACGAATAAATATAAATCCGTACTGAGATATTACTAATATTCAAACCGCTTTTTGCATACATCTGACTTGATCTCTTAGTTTTTGTATCATTGTCTTGTGTCTCGGAATTATAATATTCATACGCGTAAACAGCACATTTTAGTTACATTTTTAATGTTTAAATGAAATGTTTATGGTGTGAAACATTTTGAAGAGATATTATTTTTTAAAAAAAAGAAAATGTTTGAAACTAAAAAGCCGCCGAAGGTCAATCCTTGTTGGATCACGTAGTGAGTGTGTATGGTTGTACATTCAATATGAACTGAACTGGAGTCGAGATGCAAAATACAAAACGATACAAACAAATGCTTCAGGTACAAATTAAAAGAATTCTTTGGAATGTTGGAATTTTGACAGTAAGAAAGTAGATTTAATTTTGATAATCAACTAAAGGAAATATCTGTATAATCAAGGAAAGAAAACGATTGTGAAATAAACAATAATTATGATAAAGATTACCTTCGTTGCTTGTGAGCACGATCTTCAAGAGGTGCACATCCATAGTTAACATTAACTAAGGGTAGACAAGCATGTTTCAAGGATATGTCAGTTACCATTTTTTCTGCGGTAGACCAATTGCCATCCAAGGCTACAGAAACTCGTCTTTCATTCTATTTACCCATAGCTGGTGGGGAAGAAGAAGTGGATTCATACATTTCCCAAGTGTATTAGCACGTAAGTGAAAGTAATAGATTCAACTGGAATTCGAACTCGGCTCTCCGATTCCTCAACCTGAGCCGCTATCAATTAATCCACTTCTCATATACCAAAGTAATAATGCATATAGATATCAGGATGCTCGGTAAGTACCAGACGGAATATAAAGAGAAATGAAAGTTAAATTTATTTAACTATTATTTATAAAAATATAATCACTTTCATTTTCAGCAATAGCAATAGTAAAGGAACATTTTCAATGTCTTTTTACCTTCACTCAATGATAGTAGACAAAAAAGAAATGTACCAGCAGGTCACACGAATTTAGCAGCTATTTACTGTCCTTTATTTCTGTAATGCGCCATCTTACTTTTGAATTTTTTCTTTATAGCCTTTCTTGTTGACATAAATCACTAGTTCCCATTTAAAGTAATATTCTAGATAAATATAAATTGTCTTAAATTCCATTTAATGTCATTGCTTCTGATTTTATAAAACATTTGGGCTTTGACGACTAGCACAAGATTTATATTATCTTGATACGAGTGTGACTATAGTTTGCATAAAAACACAATTAAGATTTGTTTTAATGGTTACAGTTGTCATACAAATGACTCCTAAAAATTCAGTTCGAACAGAAAGCCTTTCTTTAAAAAAGTCTAGTTATTTGGTGAGTGGGTCGTGCTGAGAAGTTTTGAGTTCCGCTTATACAAAGACGAAATTAATTAATAAAAAGCTAAGGTAATGGTAGATTTATTGTTTCATTTGATAGTTTATGTTCCATTCTGACTCTGAAGATTATCTCGTGAGCACGCGACTTCGTAAAACTTTGTTTCTACTGAGCAAACACTGACTGACACTTAATGATAAAATAGAGGCTTGAAGAAGGACGAGACTATAACGGTTAAAATAATATAAAAACAAAGTAATTTGATAACTATATGTTTTAATAAATCCAAACTTGAAAGAAAATTAGTATCATTATTATCAGCCGGTTAAAATTGCTCAGTATATCATTACTCACCCGAAATGCATGGGCGAATGCCATAGCTGCATCACTGACAAATTGCAACTGCGCTTCTAAATGGAAGTTATTCGGATTGATCACTTCGACTCCACTGCACAGTCGGTCATAATTCTCATTGTATGGTGTCCAGCTGCTGTTGGGATATTTGCACTGAAAATGGTGTTCCCAATATTCAATAAACCATGGGTTTCGGTGGTTTGTTTTTGGTGATAAGGAGAAAAAATAATCCTTGAAGCCGCGAACGTCATACGCTAATGGTTGGACCGTAATAGCACCCTCTACCTGACAAGGAAAGCATGAAGAAAGCATAGGTTGATAATTGTAATAGCATTTATATACGGTATTATAATAAATATCCGTTTTAAAAAAGCAAATGAAAAATGCTGAATTGACAAAGGCGTTCTGTTTTGGATACTATATTTGAAGATTTGTTTTAATTCTTACACTATGGCAGATGATAGAAATAATGTTTCACAATAATATCATTTTGATATTAACTAACTTCTGTTCGTCAATTATTAAGAATATTCAAATATTTATATGTGCAAAATATCGTGTGAGTTTGAACTTACAATATGTCATTAAAATAGTCATGATAGACTGTTCTCAGATGTTACATATTATATAAACTTGGTGCAACATAAAGGTTTATTTATAAACACATTTAAAACACATAAACATATATTAAATATTTATTTATTTATTTATTTAAAACACATAAACATATATTAAATATTTATTTATTTATTTATTTAAAACACATAAACATATATTAAATATTTATTTATTTATTTATTTAAAACACATAAACATATATTAAATGATAACAATATCCTATATATCTGAATAAATTATTCTATTATTTTACATGTTAATATGAACTGTTTGACATTTTATAACCTTCATTAATTTATATTTCATTAACTTTAGTAAATGTTTTCCCAGCGATCTATACATCATTTTTAATGATAAATGATAATTTTTCCATTGGATGAATATCTGGAGATGTTGAGATCCGTTGCATTAAATTTGTGTTTTTGAAGTATTTTATAGCAAGGTGAGCAATAACCAGCTTTGTAGAAAGTTAAAAAGGATGCGTTTACATGAATATAATCTTCAGTTTAAAGTTCCTTGTTTGAGATAGTACAAATCAAAATGTTATGATAGTATTCTCTTATAAGGCCTTTCAGCCATAGAGCAATTACCCTATATATTTCTCTTTATTCTCTCCATAATTCTATTCAATACTGGATCTTGCCAAGTTGCCAGCCTAAGCCGATTTAAGTGTAACACGTCCTTTTCTATCCAGTCAAAATCCTATTATCACAATTTTCTCTTGCTTCAACACTTTTCTCACAAAATTCAACCGAGATAATATATCCACGTGCGGAATAATATTTCCTTTAATATATACTGTGTCAACGTCGAACGCCATAAGCTTAATCGCCCAGCTTAATATCTTGGCCGATGTGACCTTTGGCAACACTATTTTGCGGTTGAATATAAATTCCAAACGCTTATGATGAGATTTTAATAGAAATTCATTCCCAGCAAAACATTTCTAGCTCTTGTCGGGCTATACACAATAACCATTGCTTCCTTCTTAATATTCGAATAATTCACCTCCCGCCGATCTTAGTTTTCTAGATAAATACATTACAGGATGATGTTTCTGCGACAATATTTACGGCTATAGCACAATCAATGGCATCCGTAATTAACGTCATTTCTTTCAGTGGGTCGAAGAACAATAGTTTGTTTATCAGTGCCTTTTTTTAATTTTTCAAAATCGATCTCCTATCTTTTTGTCCATTGAAATTCGATATGCTTCTTTATTTCGTTAAATGGCCCCACAAGGTCATTATATCGCGGCAGATATCTGTTATAGAAATTGGCTAATCCTAAAAGCTAACTCTTTTTCATTTCTGGGAGCAGCTATCTCTGGTGTCTTATTAATAAGTTTATCATCCGGCCATATACCGTCTTTGGATATTTGATATTCTAGGTATGAAACCTTTTCACAGTTAAACTCGCATTTATCGCGATTGTCATACTTGCGCAATTTTAATTTTCTCAAAACTTGCCCCGTTTTACTTTTCAGCTCTTCTTTACTGTGTGCACCAATGCCAATGTCGTCCTGATATACAATTATATTTTTAATCCCCTCTAAACTTTTCCGATTGCTTTTTGGAAAATGTGACGTTTTTACTCCAAACTGCAGACTAGTCCGTCTTAGTAATCTAATATGGAATGTTCATTGTGATAACTTCTTGAAACTTGCTATCAATTTTTATCTGATTTTATGCGGACTTACGGTCAACTTTAGCAAATATTTCATACCAGCAAACTCATGTCACAATGTTTCAATCTTTGGCAACGCGGAGGAATCCGAACAGATCTGGTGATTCATGCCCACCTTATAAAGCGCCACACATTTTTAATCTTTATTGGTCTTGCGTATAGTCGCAATAGGTGAAGCCCAACTGCTACCACCCTGGCTGAATTTTTATAATATTCCTTGTTCCACCATTTTGTTCAGCTTAGGAACCATCAAAGGTAGCATGTGAACAGGAACTTTTCGGGCTTAAAATTACATGGGTCGACTGCTTTCTTTAAGCCGAATATTCGCTTCGTATCCCCTTAATAATCCAATATCCAGTTCTACAGACTTTATGGAATTTATGTATCCACTCTTAACACGTCAATTCCTAAAAGGCCTTGGCTTTTGATATTTTCCACCACTATGATGGGTATTATCTCGACTCTATTTTTTTACAAACGTGCCTCCAAAGCATCCTAAAATTTTGATGATTGTCTCATCGAACAGTTTCATCTGGAGATTTCTTTTCTTTAACATTGGTCTACCAATACTTTCCCCAAAATTCCTTGGTACCAACATAATATCACTTCCAGTAACCACCTGTATGGATAAAGTTACTCCGTTCAACTTGATCATTTCCCTATTTTTATCCTGTGATTTTATCATCGGTACTTTCAATCGAAGAATTTATATTTTTCACTTTTTCCACTCGCTTTTCATGTATGCATAACATCTTGAAATGATTCTTCTTTTTACACTTAAAACACCATTTCCCAAATGCCGGAACGTTTTTTGGTCTTTTTATATTCCTTATTGCAATATCTGCATATAAATAAGCTTTTAGTGGCACTGTAAATCTACATGCTGCCTTCGAAGGCATTCATTTTTTGAATCAATTTCCACACATGCTTCCAGATTCATATTATGAGCTTCAAGCCCTTCTAGAATTTTACGCTTGTAAATGTCAAACCTTCCTTTAATCAGTCTTGCACAATTAACTCGTCTTCGACAGACATTTCTTTCGAACCCTTCTTTCCATCGCTGTACATATTATATAATAGTTTCGTCTGGTCTCTGTCTACTTCCGATAAATTTAGTTCTTTCCGCTATGTCTAATCTTTTTTTTTCGTCGTATACTTGCTTTTATGATGGCAGCAATTTTTCCAAAACTCAGTCAATGACAGATATTTATGACCTCACACGCCACTGAGGTCAAAAACAAACCTGTAACTTTATTTTATCCTCCACTAGCCTTGGTGTTCTTTAACTTTTTAACTCTCGCCAACGCTGCAGATTTCCATATACTCAGGATTCCCATCGTGGCTATGTAACCAGTTGGCGATGCTATATTGTTATGATAGGTATTCCCTCTGACGACTCTTCCCGACGACGTATAAAGATACTGGTTTTTATACAGTAACCAATTTAGATATCACTACACAAAATTTTCTGCATTTATCTTGAAATTAACAAACTTTGAAGCAACCTAGAATTCTGATGCTTTTACTTCTACACTACTCCGTTGTTGTTTTGTTTTTTTTTGTTATTTATTGTTTCCATGAAAGTTACAACTTCTAATGCAAGTCTCAACCAAAGCAAATGTCGCTTAGTATTTACTACTAAAATTGCTATTGAAAAATAAGTTTTCATTGTATTCTTCATTCAACTTGTACGTTTACCTTTGTAGCATTTAATCAAAGGCTGATTTGAGCTAATGTTCATAATATTCTGTATCTTTTCATTTTGTTTATATTTACAATTTTAGTTTGTTCAAATACTTTCTTCTTAAAAATTCACTTTTCTTGTTTATTACATTGTAATGTTTTCGAAAAGCAAAGTGTAATAAAAGCATTAAATAACTAATTTGATCTCCACTATTTCAATTTATATATTCACTAACTATCAATTGATCTATAAATACGTATCGTAGAGAATGGTGTGTAGTAGAGTGATATTAAATAAAAGTATTCTACAAAACAGTTGTTATTGAAATTCTTCTGTTATGTCTTCGTGGCCAGTTAAAGTAAGCTGAGCATATATCTTCAAAGAGATGACGTTTGGTCTAATTTTTCGAAATGGTTCCGGCTGATATCTTTTCAACATTATCAGAACAAGTATCAAAATTATTTTTGGAATCTCTTCTTGGTCAGGTCGAGAAGTGAAATTCCTTGAAGGAGAATTAATAGATTTAATAAGCATCAGTTTACTATTAAAAGAATACTGTTTCTCTTTGCTTCGTTTCGCGACTAGTTTTACAAGGGATGTAGATATGATTATGTCAAAGGTTTACGTAGCTGTAAGAATTTGCTGTATAAGATTTACTACATTCTGCAGGGCAATGACACACAAAAATAAGTAACAGTGCATTTACATCAAACAGGAACACACAGTGGATTAGTTATTAACTTCCAATGCTCATAGCACTTTTTGTTATATGCCTAAAACAAATTATATACAATTAATTAAATAAATGTTCTATTTTTTATAGATCATGTAGAGGAAAAGTAAATTCGCTGAAGTCAGAAAGTTCAGCTTTTAATAAAAACTGTTTCTTTCATGTGTGCATTATTTAGTATAGTGATTCGATAAATTTTACCAGTGGTTATATACACACATACGCACGCATATACAAATATGAAATTACACTTGAGTTGAAAAATTCTGGTGAAATCGGACAGAATAATAAAATAAGGAACAAATAGGAAAACATTTACAAATTTAACATGATTCACTTATGGTTAAATTTATTAACTTTTTCCTATTTTTCCTTATCATTTACATGTACATATACACTCATTGGTCACTTCATTAGGTATGTTCTTATAGTACCGGATGATTGCACATTTGCCTATAGAACCACCCCAGTCATTTTGGCATGTATTCACAGATGATCAAGAAGCACGCTTTCGAAATTTGGTACCATACTGTTATTGTAACATCACGCAATTTTTCTAGATTGGTTGGCTGCACATCTAGCATTGATTTTTATAGGTATTCTATCCGGTAAGTGTGGAGGTCCCTTTAACACAAAAACCTCATTGCTGTTCCAGGAATCAATCAGTAACTTTTGTTTCAATTCGCGGTATGATGATGGAAGTGGCCATGAGATAATGGGTGTTGCATAATCATAAACCAAGGCACTTGAACAACCACAATACCTAGGTACGTTTGTGGCATTTTAAAGATTTTTATGTGCATCAATGGAAGCTCCCAATGTATTCCAAGAAAATATAGCATTACACCACCAAAACTAGACTGCTGATACAATATGGACCGATACTTTTATGCTGTTTTCGTAAACTGACCATTTCATGTGAATGTGGCAATAGAAATCGAGACAGCAGACCTTGCCATGTTTTTTAAATCTTCTGTTGTTCCATTTTTTTAATCTTTAGTGAATTGTATGCTCAGTTTCCTGTTCATATCTAGTAGCCGGAGTTGTCTTTTGTTGCTATAGCCCACCTACTTCAAGTTTCGATGTATTGTGCGTTCATGGCTTCCTTTCTCTCATATCTCCGTTGTAAAGAGTGGTTATTTGAGTTAACATTGCCCTTCTATCTGCTTTAACAAGTCTGGTCATTTTCATCAGGTTTCTTTCATCAACAAAAGATTTCCACCTATAGAAATGATGCTCAATGGATTTTTTTCTTTTTCCAACTCTTGTGTGCGAAAATCCGACTAGATCATCGTTTTTTGAAATGTTCAGACCAGCCTGATTTGTATGCGGCTTTTAAAGTAACTGACTTTCATGAGTTATATAATCAATAAATATGAATTAGCCTGTTTCAAAAGCAGTCATGCAAGCCCAACTCATGACACTGCATCCACTATGCTTTACAGATTAGATTGTATTCTTTGGATCATAAACAGAACCTTTCATTCTCAACATTTTAGCCTTTCCATCATTTTGGTAGAGATTAATTTTAGTTTCATTAGTCCATAGTACTTTTTTCCATAACTTTTGTCGCTGTTCACTATACTTCCTTGCAAATTCCAATCTGGTCTTCCGATTTTTACTACTGATGAGTTGTTTGCATCTTGTAGTATGGTCTCTGTATTTCTGCTCTCACAGTCATTGAATGGTGGATTGTGAAACCTTCACCTCTGCACCTTGGTGATTATTGGTGGTGTCACTGAATGCTGTTTTGGCTGTTTCCTCACAGCTCTTACAATGTTTCTGTCATCAACTGTTTTTATTTTCCTTGGCCGACCTGTTCTATGTCTGTTGCTGAGTGCACCAATACTTACTTTCTTTTTCAGGATATTTAAAATTGTTGTATTGGCTATATCTAACATGTGTCCAATGGTTCCGATCGATTTTTCTTCTTATCTCACCTTCATAACGACTTGCTTTTCTCCCATAGGCAGGATTTACAGGCTAATCCTAAAGCTAAAACCAAGAGTAATCATTCAGGGCTATTTTATGTTTAAACAATCAATCTAAAAGGCAACATATGGGTAAAGAGAAACACCTGTCACGCACATGTTCCAAGAGTCTTGCTCAATCATAAAATGGTAGGCTCAGACAAAATGTGGAATGTTCTAAGATGCGTGACACATCTAATTGCAAATATCTGGAAGTTCTGAACTCTTGTTTCATATTCATCTTTTGATCTTAAATCCAAATGTCTTCATGGAACAACAAAAGCAAAGGAAATGGCCTTGGCGTTATAATACTTTTGAAGGTGACTCTGCATATTTTTTATATATATAGTGTATCAAAATACATTTACAAACTTACAATCATAAACTGATGCCGATGTCTAAACTGTATTGTACCATGGGGATTCCGATCCGTCCACATATGTTTGTTATTCCATCTCCTCCACATGTTGCCCCATCCGTAAACAAGACTGATCAGACAAACAACAGATCGGCAGTTTATGCAATAAACCATCGCCAAAAGTTCTTCCGTGGTGAGTGACCAGAAAGCTAAAGAGCCTGACTGTTGAAAATGATACATATACAGGAGCTGCTCTTCAAGCAGCCTCCATGCGGTACTATGAGATATACGACATGCTAGGGCCACTTAATACCTGAACCGTCTCAGACAGCCTGTAGAATGGTCAAGCGTATGAGCGGATCTCGGTCATTCTCAATCCATAGTGTGTGGTGTCATCGATCCTGTCTCAGCCATGCAATGATAAACAGCAGCAAAAGCTTGGATAACTCAGTTGCCTTCGATTTCGAAACGCAATCGGGTACAATCGTGCAGCCTTGCGTTCATTATTAATGGCTCGGCTGTATGTAAAAATCATATCTGCCTGCACACGAAATTAATATTCTGACATTGTTAAACGGAATGCTTTCCAATTAACTCACGCATGAAACAGACTGTCGCTGTTAGATGTTGACCCCAGTGTCCAATTTCATATTTGCACAACCTTTATCCTTAATACTGAGCACTTTAACCTATAAATATAGCAGACCTTAAAACTATTTTTATCATATATATATATTAGGTTGGTGCAAAAATAATGACGTAATAATGTCGTTTTTTGACGTATTTTTAACGAGTTATATATATATATATATATATATATATATATATATAACTCTTTATTTTCCATTAGTTATTAAAACTTATAATTGAAACATATACTGTTTTTAATCATTTATTCGGTGTTCCCACTAAGGTCTTTTAAAAGCTTTTCTGTCTTGAATTCAACATCTATTATTCATTAACTTTTAATAGTAAACCATGAAATATATGCAGACTTAAGAAGAGCATGAAATATTAAAAGTAAGGAAAGATAGGAAATAATATATTGACCAAAAATATTCATTTTTCCCTTGGTTTATATAAGAAAAATGCAAACAATTATGAAAATTTCGAAGCTGAAATAAAGATCTCCATCGGAAGCCGTGGAAAATTACAAGTAAGACTAATACAAGCAATAATTAGGAGAATAACAGAATACAAATTAAATGTAATATTATTAAAAGGGGACAGAATAAGGAATCTTTGTCAGAAATCCTGAGGGAATAATGAGGAGGAAGATGGTTTAGAAATCGTGTAGCATCAACGAAATATTAATTCAATAAATCCTGTAGCGATAAAGATTGTAGTGATAATATTTGCTGTTATTTATTAGAACAAATGATAGAAGGAGAATATAAACTATACGAGTTACTGTATTGTTGAATAAACTAGAACAGAGGCTATCAAATGCTCTAGGCTATATTCATGTGTTTTCTATCCCAGGTTTCTTATCTTCCTCTCTCATTTTGATTAGCTATCTAGTTATTTCAGCACCATCATATTTATGACTTAGATCTAGGAGAGTAAATTTATCTGTTGGCTAAAATCCATTCTCCGAGATTTGAAATTCTTCAAATGAAAGTCAATTTCCTCTACTTTGAGAATCACTTGTCTTGAGATTGCAAAGCATGGAAATAAACTTGTGGTCATAATAACTACAACACAGAATAGACTAGGAACGAATTCTCCATGCAACAAAGAAAGAAGTAAATATTTCAAGCAAATTCCCCATGCAACGACCATATTGTTGAAGACTAATGATACTGACAACAGATGAATAATTGCCACTTAACCGTAATATGATTACACATTCTACTAAACAGAATAGCTAGCGATGTGAAGAAACGAGGGAAAAAATCATTAAAAGTGAGTATAGCGAAGAGGAAGAAAGGGAAAGGAAGTTCCGAGTCCAATAAACCAGGAATCTATGTACGGAGTCTTGACTTAGTTATTATCTGTCATGTAGAGTGAGAATATGAAAACAAAACCCTCATGGAAACGCAAACATTTAGCCTGAAACATCCTCGAAAATAGAATCGAAATATTAGGAGCCCCCAAGATAAATGCGGAACATAGTACTAGTGTAGTAAAGGGGAATACTAAGAAACATGCCGGAGATTTTTCAAAATTTGTTGCTTCTAGTTGCTTCCTGCAAAGGAGAAAAGAAAAACCTAAAAAGAAGAAATCAATAATCATACCTGCATGGCAAAATGATGTCAATAAACTCAGTGTAAAAGACAAGAGAATTTATTGGCACTGAAATTACAATAAGCAAAAAATAGATAATTATGACAGGTAGAAAATGCCAAAGCAATATATTTTAGAACAGAAGATATAGGACAAAGATAGAATGAAGAATAAATTATTGGATATTTTAAGAGATAGATGAAAGAAGTTGCAAACGAAATGATCATTTCATGGTTAAGGAGAAGGCAAAGAATTTCTAATGCAAACAGTATAGAATATGGTTATAGGATGAATTGTGTTAAAGGGAAAATAAGCACACAAAAGCGAAATATCAAATGTTAGTCATATAGTCAGTGGATACAGTGAACTGACTGAGACGGAGAACAAAACTAGATACGATTCTATGCAAACTGTCGTCCATTGAGAATTACAGGTTAAATTAAAAAGAGGAAAAATATACATTTCCAGAATGTTGAAAAAATTTTCAAATTTGTATGTGACATTATACATATAGTTGCTGAAGTGTTTGAAAAGGTTTTGAGGAATTTTATAAAAAGACCGAAATAAATGTAAATCTAAAGATGAATCAAAACCATCCAGATGATAAGATTCTTAAAATTTGGCAAGTATGCTAAAGTGATTGATGTGGGTGCCAAAGTTGGGCCAACAGAAGTAAAACACGGAACACGGATTAGATGTAAGAAAGATATATTAACAACAGGTTACAGAGATAGTGTAAGCAGAGCTTACTATAAGTTAGTGTCCAACACTGGTAAGTCGTACTAGACTCTCTGTCACTCTCCGTCACTCTCTGTAGAGTGCTATGTCGCCTACTTAATATAGGCCTGGAAGAGTCTATTGTGTAGGCAGTTTCCGGTCTCAGAATACCCCCTTCCAAAGAGTTTTCTTTTTTGAAAAGGAGAGAAAAAAATAAAACTGTTAATACTTTTTCTTCTTGGGATTTATTGTTTCTCAACTGGAAGTAGAGATTTTGATGCGTGAGCAACAGCTTTTCGCGAACCATCTGGCAGTTTATGTAATATGCAAGAGCCTATGCCGTACGAGCTTGCATCACTTGTGACTATGATGTCGAGACTAGGGTCGAAATGTGTGAGGGAGAGGTCTGAAGTAAGAGTTTTCTTGATCTTCTCGAATGCGTCTTGGCATTCCGGGGTCCATGACCATGGTTTGTCCCTCTCAAATTTTGCATGTTCTTAATGAACCCTTGGTAAAAATTAGCTAGGCCAAGGATGCTTTGTAACGCTTGAACATTATCTGGGGCCGGCATGTTTCTGATCGCGTTGGCTCTTTCTGGATCCGGCCGACGACCATCTTTATTTATGATGTGACCTAAGTATTTAATCTCTGGTAAGAAAAAGTCACACTTTTTCTCCTTAACCTTAAATCCGTATTCTTGTATCTTCTCGAATACGTTTATTATATGGTTCCGGTGCTCTGCCGTAGTTTTACTAGTAACTAGTATATCATCCAAATAGGCTGTTGCGTAGTCAAGATCGCGCAGCATGGCGTCCATGACCTGCTGGAAAATTGCAGGCGCAACCTTTACTCCAAAAGCCAGCCTGTTGTATTTGTACAACCCTCTATGGGTGTTTATGCAGAGCAATTTGGAACTTTGTTCTTCCACCTCTATCTGAAGCGATGCGTCCGAGAGGTCGATTTTAGAAAAAATTTTTCCACCATTGAGTTTATTGAAAATTTCTTCAGGGCTTGGGAGAGGATAGTGGTGATCTTGCAAGGCATCGTTTAACCCTGTGGAAAAATCTGCGCATACTCGTATTTGATTGGACTTCTTTTTTACGTAGACGGTCGGTGCTGCCCACTCGATGAAATCTGTTTTTGACAGAATACCTGCTTGTTCGAGTCTATCTAACTCTTTATTGATTTGCTCTAGAGCAGCGAAAGGGACATTCCGTTTCTTTTTGAATACCGGTTGTGCACCGTCCTGAAGGACCTTGAACTTAGCTTTCATTTTAGTACATTTCCTAAGGCCGCCAGAAAAAACCTGGAGAAATCGTTGTTTGAGTTCCTTTTTTAGATTTACCAAATTGGACGTTGTACTTTGTATCTTGCGACAAAATGTACTCATTGGGCAATCCCAAAGATTGAATTTTTCTATCCAATCAGTTCCAAATAAGTTGTCTGAAGTTTTTAATACGTAGGCTTTGCCCTTTTTGGTAACTCCATTTAGTGTTACTGTAAGTATTACCTCGCCTAAAATGTTAATATTTTCGCCAGTTACGGATTTTGCTGTTTTATCCGTTTTTAATAAGGTCATCTTGTTCAATTTTCGCCAAGTACGCCAGTTAACGGTTGAAATATCAGAACCCGAGTCAAGCTGGAATTTAATGGACTTATTGAAAATATCCACTGTTACATATTTTCTTAAATTCCTATCAACAATATTGTCAGATTGAGCTTGCCTAATTTTATTTTTGGGTTTTCTCGTTCTGTTGGCGTACCAGCACGAAGTTAAAGTATGCCCACTTTTATTGCAATTTTTGCAATATTTTTTGTTCTTAACTGGACAGAATTTCATCCAATGCCATTTACCACAATGGTAACATGGTCCGGGTGGTTTCTTTAACCTATTTGGGTTTTGGTTACTGCGGAATTTAGGACATGAGATTTGTCTTTTGTCTTTTTGAGGGGAATAAGACGTAGACTTGCTTCTGATTTTATTAATCTGAGTCACACCTGATTCCTCGATAGTGCTTGTGTCACGCTTTACAGATATTACTCTTTGACAGTCCTCTGCCAGTTTTTGGAGAGTCAATCCTTGTTCGTTCTCAAGCTTAGTCAGTACCCGTCGTCTGACTTCGGCGTCTTCTGCTGATACTAGACCTTGTGCGAAAATTAAGCACTTAAAATCATCGGCAGTCAGTTCGGCTAGTTTAAAATCATTACATAGCTTGTTCACCGATGATGCAAACGTTAGAAAATCTTGCTTGTTGTCTTTGACTGTGTTCAGGCATTTCCAACGTTTGTGGAACAAGGTTGTGTTAGGCCCGAATAATTCCCATAGGAGCTTAGTCGTCTCTGAAAAATCCAAGTCAGTCGTTTTCTTGGGTAGTATGAAGTCTACGAACCTACTATGTTTTGTAGTTCCCAGTTTTCTCAATAGTAGACGTACCTTTTTTTTTTTACTGGGCCATTGTTCACAGTCTACGTTGAAAATATCTTCGTAGCGCCTGTAAAAAGCCTGGAACGTTTTGCCGTTCTCTGGTACGTATTCAAAGGTTTCTATTGAATTGTAAATTGTACTCTGGGAGAATATTGTATCTTTTTCAGAGTTTGAGCCTTTTAATGCATTTACGAGTAATTCTTTAAGTTGTTCCTGTTGTAGTTCAGCATTCTGCAGCGTAATTTTTGGGAATTCCATTTGCTGTTTATGTAAATCCAAAAATAGTTGTTGTTGGATTTCTTCTGATTTTTGTTGCTGGTCCAAATTTAGGGCAACTACTTTTTGCAAATCTTCCATATTTAAAAATGACAGCGCTCTTTTGTTGCTTTGAAACCCGTGTACTAAGAGGTCGTACACAAAAAAATCTTGATAGATTTTTGTTCCTTTTTCTTTCTCTTTTACAGAAAAAAAATATGGACAGACAATAGTTAAACTAAACTAATTATGTGTGTTTAGCTTTTTTTTCCTGTGGTTCCGTTAATTTTAACGTAATTGAATAATTTTTCACCACACTTAGGTATTTTTTTTTTTTTTTAGAAAGATACAAAAAAAAAGAAAACTCACCTTAGTGAATTTGAGGGGAGAATAATTTTATGTCCCAGTTCAACTCAGTTACATAAAAAAATTTTCGACACTTTTTTCCGAAAACTGGAGTACAATGGTAATACTTGATCTTGTGTTGTTAGTTTTTTTTACGAACAACTGTTTTTTTTTTCTGTGTGTGTGGGTGTGTAAAAAATCGTTCTCGTATTGGACAGACTTTGATATTCCGTAGATGTCGAATCACTAGTTTGTCAATGGCGTTTGGTATTGGAATATATGTAGACGCTGGGTGTTTAGCTTTTAAATCGCTAATGTATTAATACCAGCTTAATTTCACGTTCAACCCTGCTGTGGGAACGTGTGGAGTTTGTGTATTTTTCGAGTACTGTCGCTATTGATACGGTGAGAACGAAATTCTCGAATCTTTCTGTCGCCACTGTTGTGGGACTGGCAAAGTATTGCGGTTTTTCGACGTGAATGCGTTTCTAGAATTCTTCGTCGACCCAGATGTGGGATTGGTAAGGTATTTAGGTTTCGCCGTGAGTGCGTTTCTAGAATCCTCCGTCGTCACTGATGTGGGTTTGGTAAGATATTTACGTTTCGCCGTGAGTGCGTTTCTAGAATCCTCGTCGCCACTGATGTGGGTGCAAAAGTTGGGCCCACGGAACACGGATTAGATGTAAGAAAGATATATTAACAACAGGTTACAGAGATAGTGTAAGCAGAGCTTACTATAAGTTAGTGTCCAACACTGGTAAGTCGTACTAGACTCTCTGTCACTCTCCATCACTCTCCGTCACTCTCTGTAGAGTGCTATGTCGCCTACTTAATATAGGCCTGGAAGAGTCTATTGTGTAGGTAGTTTCCGGTCTCACAATAGTGATAATATGGCGTATTGAGGTGATTTGATATGTATGAACCAGCAGGTATTACCGATATACTACTGTTGCTACTACTACTAATAATAACAATTACCTGTCTTTCTTTTCCTTCAAAAGCGACAGCTCTGCCTCCCCATCCATCACTTCCAATCCATGAAAATATCCCCGTGGCATTTTGGCGGGCAACGGCAGACATCAATTCGCCTACTTCTTGGTCGGACGCAAATATTATCACGCCTGCAGGAGACGATATAAAATCAGACTAAACATCTATATTGGAGAAATAAATAAATAAAAATCATCAATAAGAAGAATGGCATCGAAAAATCATGAAAGGTAAAAGGAAAATTATTCATAATTTATTATGTGGGCAGTTCGATAGCTGCTTAGTTCGACTATGCGTCATGCATTTTGTAACTGAGCTGATAATTATTCCATTGATTCTTTAAATTATATTAACGGCAAATAGATCGTATATTTAAGAGATAATAATTACACGTTACTTTTTATATTAAATGTATATACACAGATAGATAGGTTTATAGCATAAATATATGATTATCTATTGAAACTACATACACATATTGGCAGGAATTGAAGAAATAAATACAAAGCAATCTTTTGTTTGTTTATAATATCATGAACAAATACTCCACTTTAACTCATTGAGAGCAATGAATATTTTGATGATATTCAGGTTATTTTTTTTTTTTCATGTTTGATCATTTTGATCAGAATGTATTTATTTTTCCGTGATGCATTACAAATGATACTCTAATCATATGTTAGAAAATATTTGATGTTTTATAGGATAACTAAAGCAACAAATAGTATAAAAATATGAAGGTATATCGGCGCCGAAAGTAGGTCGAGTTCAAATAATTTTTAAATAATTAAAGTAATTCTATTACATTTAATTGTTTTAAAAGAAGTATTGGTAATTAGGATTAGGAATAATATTTTCAAATTGTAGTTCAAGTCAGACGTACTCGTATACAATCAGCCCTTTTAGAAAAAATCTTTATGTATATAATTACAAATTTAACAGCGAAACAAAAGTGCCGAAAAACTTTTCGTCGTTGATAAAGACCAGACGACATGCGATGAATGGATGTCATCATTCGTTGAACAGGCACCCCTACCCTACCTTAACTTAACCGCTTTTCGAAAGTGACTCATATTTTGATACAATAGTTGTCAGTGAAAATGAATACCCTACCACCCCATGTCAAAATCATTGAATTTCCCCGTATCCTTATATTATGAATGTATGTGCTTATAAAACTCAGTAAATTTCAAAATACGTTATTCAAATGAAATGACTAGGGACTTTAATTCTGTAATTGAATTTGAAGTTTTTAGTTTCTGTTTTTGATACATGGTAATTCCTCTTTAGCGATGGAAACATATTTTTAAATTAGTAAAATTATAATATTTATGCTCTGTAGATTTGCATTGAACACTGTTTTGTAAATATAAAAATATCAATAAGAACACCACATTATATATCTTACGCTTCTTGCTCTTTATTATAATATATATATATATATATATATATATATATATATATATATATATATATATATATATATATCGGCCTTCTACAGGTGAATTGAAATGTATATGATAATGGTAATTACTCTTCTAAACTCTTTCGTCACAATTTATTAAGATTTTACATTTAATATATATACATTTTACGATAATTACAGAAAAATATAATGTCACGTGATTTATCAGATTATACGAATTATTGATGTATCGAAAACTATAATTAATCGAAATGAAATAATATTGAAACTGGGAATGATCATAAAACTAGACTATTTTGCTAATTAAGTTATGGGAATCTCTTGCTCAGGTCAATATGGTCATCAGAAATATCTCCTCTCTAAGTGTACATTGATTTGCTCTCATCAATATTACTACTTTTAATGTTGATTAATTATTCCTTTCAAACCAATAATGATATAAAAGTGATGTAAACCATGCCGATCAATATTCTCTGCTCGTACGAAATATTTAGTGAATAGTAATTGTAATCTTACAGTGAAATCACTTATATTTAAAATTTATTTGGCTGTTACTTGTTATAGATTACTCTTTAAAGCTGGAAAATAATATAAATAAAGTATTAATAGATTCAGTCCCTGGTGTACGCAGTATTTATTATGTGTAGCATTTGTATATATTCAGTAGAGGAAATATATTATATGAAGAATATAGGCCCATCAATAAATGCTATGCTAATTATGAAAACTACATTTATTTGAAATAAAACTACATTCATTTTATATAAAATCTTTACTGTTAATGACTTTACTGACAGAAATGTCAGTAAAATCGTTAATTGTATCGATGTTATTCGGAAAGTTGTAGCACTTCTTTATGTTCTTGATGCTATTAATGTAACTTTTCGGCCCACCCATTCATTCGTCTTCGTCTGTTGTCATTTTCCTGGATAAATATTTTCTTTTTTCGTCTAATCTTACTGATTGTACATATAATGAGGATTGAGGAATAGATCGATCGAATGTTTTTTTATAGATTTTACCCCAAATAAGGCAGTAAAGCCACTAAGATACAAGTGGTTAATGGGCGTGGAAGAATTAGAAAAGAGAAAATTTACTAAGCAGCAAGAACAAAAGAAAAGTAATCAGGAGGACAGTAGAAAGCGATTGAAATTGCATTTAAATTTTTGTAAATTAAAGTTGGCTGGAAAACATGAAATCAGAGGAGACTTCCACAAACGAGAAGTGCGAGAAAAGAAACGATTAGCATAGAACATTTAGCCGACTCAATTGTAAAGTCTGGTACTGCGATTAAATTCATAAAATCTAGGTACCATAGCGAAGAGATCATCCGAACAGAATTATTTATAGATAAGGCACAACGAGGCAACTTTACGGCGGTAGAAAAGTGACTGAAGCCAAGACGCCAGATCACAACCTATAATATTACTGATTCTTCTTTGGATTTTATGAAGGATCTCTAAATACACAGTTGGAGCACCAGATAATATGCGGCAACAATATTCTAAACATATGTAAATATGTAAGATATATTCCGAAGAGAAAAATTGTTTAGCACGATACAGTGAACCAACTTTCTTAGCAGCTAACCTTGCGATAGATTCAGTATAGTCTTTTCATTTCAAGTCACTCTCTTGTGTGTTAGCATCAATAGTGGATTTCCGTAGTATTTTCCTTAGAAAATCTGAGCAACACATTTCCTTACTTGATTTATTTCTTTCCTAGTTCTTGTCGAGCTTCGTAACACTGTCCTTTTGCCAACTCAGATCACTCTGTAGTCTCTATTTATATCTCGTTCCAATCATCTATTAGGTAGAAACCTCCTTTTCATAAGACCTCTTTCCGTTACCAGAATGCTGATTATGATTCACTCTGTCACTTTCTTCGAGACACCCATTGAGAATTGCGTCAAAGACGTTTACTCTTGGGTAAAAACCGGTATATATGCTTTCATTCCTTCTCGAAAATACCATATGAAACCTTAATCTTGTCTATGGTTCACTCGCGCGTGTTCTGTCGGTATAGACCAAAGGAACCACTTTTTCCGGCTGTACCAGCGTGACAGTTCCCATCATAACAGACGCCTATTCGTGACAGCACATAATAAATTTAAACGTATCTTCGAAGGAGCTAAGTCTCTGTTTGCTGAGAGAATGAGACACCGTATTGCATCCAACGACTTTGGCTTTGGTGATTACTGTTTTTTTCTGTAATAGTGTATTAGATAAGAGTAAGTTTTCTATTCCTTCTCTCTTCAATCAATTTGAGCAGTTAACATCTACTAATAAAGCTGAATGTTGACCCCGTAAGTTCTTTAACTCTACCCTTGAATAATCAGAGATTATGTCTAATATACTGCAGTCCTAAGAAGAGGCGGGGTGGTAAATGAAAAAAGCGATAGCTAACAGAGTGTAATAGTGAAAGTCGAAAGCACATGAAAGAGTTTTCTTGCCAGTGGAAGATTATACCGGATGTAAACGCCAAGGCCATGCATGTGAATGATGGAATCTTTTCGGTAGAGAGGAAGATAGCTTGAAATAGACAATTCATTGATAGCAAAGGAAGATTTTAAAATGGTTTCGCAAAGTGAAAAGATATCCGGTGACCGTTCCAAGAGATAAGATTCTGTGCTGTAGAAATTGGAACGGGTAGCATGAACATTGGAGAAGAAAACGTTGATGGTGAAGATGTTTTTTTTACTGGTTTTCTCGTATTTCTTTTAGTTGAATTTGTCAAGAGGATATTTGTTTTGAGGAAAAGAAAAGGAAAAAAAGAAGAAGAAAAGATCAATATATTTATCGCTGTCTGTCGTCAACGGCTATACAGACTAGCCAGAATATACCCAGAACAAAATGTGGCTTCAGAGTTGCCCATCGAAAATATATGCAGGGATACCTACCCATGCGCGAAATTGACACTACAAATACCCCGATATCATGCGACTGTTCATCAGGGCAGCCTCTCTAAGCGCTACCAAAGTGTTCGAGCTCCTTACTACAAGCCAGATGCTGCAGCCAAACGAACTGCCAATCCGGTACCATCATAATGGAAAGTCGCAGCCACTGATTAATCTGATCAAAACGTGAAAGCAGTTAAATCATTATAGCCATAGTAGAAGAAAAAACGGTAAACCATATCCTAAACAGGGAACAAAGGATGACCCTCTACACCTGTTCAATAAATATGGAAGGAGTTCGGGCCGGCCGACAGGTGTGTCTGTCTAACCTTATATGTGTAGGTTTGCGATTTATTGATCCACTCATGTAGAATGAAAAGAGAAAAGAGTCACTTTGTTATAAACATAAATTGTCTTATCTAAAAAGAAGCTTTCACACTTTAAAATATTAAATAATTTTCAAAACTTTTCTCAAACCTTCTCTTTTGTACTTGCAACTCTTTGGATTTGTTCGGATTTTCTAATGACTTTGGGACGCACTTTAAAATACTGTTTAATTTCATGCCATGCATTGAAGAGATTTATTTATTATTACAACCTTATAAAATCAAAGAGTGAATTATCTAAGCAGTAAGGCCACAATTAGCATCGATATAAGGTCTTTTTCTTTCAGTTGTTTTACAAAAATATTTAGAATTTTAAAAAAGTAAAATCAATACGTTTCTTGTATAAATTTTACACTTTCGATCTAAAAATATTAAAAAATATTAACGGATAAAGAGCTTGTCATCTTGATCGAACCTGAACTGATTAAATATCTATGAACTGCATCTTAGTCAATTTTTAAATTTATGTCCACATGAGTGAGTGAGTGCAAGAAAATACATGAAATGATATAGCGTCATCAGATTATTGAGCTTGAAATTCTACAACTTTTACATTATGTGCGATAAGACATGCACAAGACACATTTTTTACAAAATTTTACGCCAAATGACAAATATTTTCAATACTGAAAAGTTTGTTTTTACTGAAAAGTTTGTTTTTTATTAGAGACAGAGAATTGGTATCATGGAATTTGCTCAATATCTACTCTTGGAAAATGGTATATTGTATGAAAAATAAAAAGACAACTCTTTAAGAAAAAATGGAATACACTCACAAATCGGTAAAAATGTAATTAAACTTAGTTTTAACCGAAGACGAGAAAGAAATGTTTACCCCTGTTAGTCGTTTTATTTGTTTGATCTATAATATATATTTTAAATATTCTTATTGTGAAAACACAAATGTATAAAAGCTAATTTGTAACAAAAAATATTTTTTCTCTTAATTTATATATTATATATACATGGCATCATTGACATATTTTTTAAGTAAAAGTGGTAAGTGGTAAAAGCAAAAGTAAATTGAAAATTAAAAGATTAAAATTAAAAAATAAACGGACAATAATTTTTATTTAATATTACAAACATTTTTCATGAAAGATAAGTCTCTCTTTCCTCGCAAAAAATACATTTGCATACTTTATTCATTAGAACGATATTAAGTATAAAAGGATTAAATATTAATAATTGCTTAACTAAATTGAAAAGAATTTGGTATATTTTATCATTTGCATACATTAACATCCAAGTTCGTAAAAACGCATGTAAATTTGTTTTCATTAAATTAAAATAATCAAATAATGAACTTTTATGTTGCAGTGGAAGTTGTAACTTTTATTTTACTGTGACTCTCTACTTCTTGTACTGAAACCAACAACACTGGCCAACAAAATATCTCGCTCACATGAACCACAAGACACCAAGGTAGGACATCCAAACCCTTTAAAATAAAAATACAGCAGTATCACTTTGTGATAATCTATTGTTCTCAATTGATCTTCATAAAAAATAACTTGACCAGGACAACGGGGAACCAATAAACATAATCTTACATTACTTTGCCGAAGCACGTGAGACTGTTCCAAGAATATCCAGAAGGAAAAAAATCCTTCCGTGGGACGACAATCCTCATTTGAAAAGATAGAAGAAAAAACAGAAGGAAAAATGGGAGTTTGAATACTAAATAGTCAACAAAGAATATAAAAGAAATTATTAATGCTCTGAGAAATCAATACCTTTGAAAAATTCGAAGTCAAATTAATGAAGTCAAGCAGCAGAGAAATTATGTTTTGAAATGTGTAGAAAGACAAAAAATCACGATAACATAATACACTCTAAATCAAAATAGAAGAAATGTCTTGATATCATAAATACTTCGAGTCGTATTTCAGTGCTGAAGCTGAATATGTCTGAGAAAATAAAACATACACCAATATGCATCCAAGCATTTCAATATCTGTTTCCAAAGGGAAACATAAACGAAGTTAATGATGAGGAAGTCAAGAAATCTATAAAGATCTAAAGCATGATAAACTTGACATTGAGGATGGACTTTTGACAATTCCCCAAATATAAGATCAAGTTTCTCAGTTTTATGAAGAAAGTCTGAAAGATGAAGGGTTTCTCCAAGCAGTGGATATAACACTCATTAATGTACTATGGAAACAAAAAGGTAATCCACAAACCATCAAACATACAGGGTTATCTTAATTGAATCATTTATAGTGAAAGTATTAATGGTAATTATTATTAATTAGACTATTACTATTCTATGAAAGTAAACTCACAACCCGGTGACGTTTTCGTTTTGACAAGGAGTGTGATGATGACATATATCCCATCAAACAACTGCAAGAGATTGCATATATCTCCAGTAGAAAACTGTACACTTGCAATGTCGTCTTCACGGCTGTATATAATCATATCAACTGAGACTTCCGTTTCTCATTCATTAGAAGCCGCATACCAAGCTCTGACTCAACTAAATGTTTCGATATGATAAAGGAAATTTATAAAATCTCAAAGTTGAAGATAAATACCCAATACCCAATAGGCTGAGCACAAGCGTAGTTTCGCACAATATCGCAAGTTGCTACAAAGTCAAAACGATAACCTAAAAATATGAGCCATATCTATAGCCTCGTCAGATGGGAACTTTCATATTGCATGGCGCTAAATTCGTCCAGAAATATCTAAACTCTCAGCAGTATACAACTTCTTTCTCAGATAATTGATTAAAAATAGCTTAGGCGAATGAAACCTGTAGGTTTTAGCGAGTATCATCTTTCTTCTAACCTCGTGATCTGTCGTTACAGCATAACAAAGAAAGATATTTACCAAATAACTGAAATCACAGTACTTCAGAAATTTCAACAACTGCAACAACTAAAATACATAGCACATGTAACACGGCGATAACATTCCAAGATGTAGACGTTCTCTATCGATGCAGGAAAGCGCAATAACAATAACTGAACTTTTTTTGAAAATTGTTTCAATAGAAAGAGATTAAAGAGCTAACCGCCCACACATTGTTATTAGAGATGAAAAACAAAAAAGTACTTCTTTATTGATATGGCAGTCCCTGCAGACTGCAATGTATCTTTGAAGATCTTCAAAAAGCTATCAAAATATAAGGATCTTGAAATCGAAATCTCCAAAATGTGGCACATGAGAACATCAACAATCCCCGTTGTAGTCGGTGCCCTTAGATTGGTTGGAAAAGATTCCCCTAGACTAATTGAAGGGATTCCTGGAAGCCGTTGACTTAAAGAAATACAAAAGATTGTTCTTACGAGTACAACCCACACCTTACAAAGGTCCTTATCTACGTAAAATGTTTGTGTTTTTTTAATTGATCAGAAATCTTAGGAAATAAAATAATAATAATAAGGAATTTAACCGTAAATTAATACAATAAATATTTAATCCACCTTTAAACACTCGCACAGAATCCATATCCAGTCACTAAAAACATATAATATGCATGTCTTTTTCTCATTCCTAAAAACGTGAAGTTAAAATAAAAAACCAAAGCTTATCTAATTTATCACCTGTTCCTTATTTAATCATTTTGGCAGATTTAATCCATATTTTTCACGATATATATATATATATATATATATATATATATATATATATATATATATATTAGGTTGGTGCAAAAATAATATCGGTTTTTGACGTATTTTTAACGTCAAAAACCGACATTATTTTTGCACCAACCTAATATATATATATATATATATGATGAGATATATATATACGTACTTTATGTGATGGTAACACGTACACATATTATTAATTGATACCGTCAATTTTAAAATATTGAAAACTGTACAGAAGAAATAAGTGAAACAATAAAGAGAATAATGAAAAAAATGAGTCATTCTCGCTTTGTTCACTGAAGGTGCTTTTCTGGAAGAACTGGTCAACCTCACCTCGGGCATTCGATTTTTGCATAAGTCTGTCTACAATCTTGTCATATGCTTCTGTTTCAGCCACGCCCGAATCCTTCAGCAATTTCTCTGTTCGTGCGATACAGATGCCATTTTCACGTAAGTGTTTTTCCACTTCGTTGAATCCCTGTCAAGAGAAAATGAAAAGGCATTGTTAGAGGAGTATGTGAATATTGATACTTTATGCATACGTAAGTAAAGCTCTGTTTATGCTGACAACCTTTTCAAAGGAGTGCAAACAGAATTGTGGGAGGCAAAATTTGTGAAACTTTTTTGTTTTACATAAAAGAATCTCCTGTATTTTAACTTTTGAAGATGCTGTGTACCAAATTTTAACTTAAAAAAATTTTCTGTGCATACTGCAGATATAATTTATTAACGCTGGTGGTTATAGATTATCAAATAAACAATAAACTTAACGCACACCAAAGTATCCAGTAGATTTTTAATGTACATTTTGTCGCAAGAATAAAAACGGATGTGAAGTTAGCTGATACGCCAGTGGCTAGAAAATCTATTAACTTTCTCTTAGCACTAATAAACATCCCAAAACATCAAGCTATAATTTTCAAGCAGTTCCAAAATGCAAAAGAAAATATAACCCTGATAGAATAACAGCAGAAATATTCAATGTTTCTGTTCATTTAAGTATGTCAAATGAAAGGAAATATTGAATTTGATTACTAAACTATTTTACTTATTAAAAAGTTCAAAAAAACTCATCTTTATTCAATTTTCTTTTATCAAGTTTTCAAAGCGTTTGGTTTAACATTATATCTCCTAATATTCCTGCTTTCCCTTATCTGCTGCATAAAGACGCATCTCAATGAGACATTAATAAGGCCAATGGACGAATGGCCTCCTGCTTTTATTATTAGTGCAGATCTCTAAGAACTTTGTTGATATTGTTGATATAATTTCGTAGAAAATTAATACTAAAATATCAGTCCTATCTTTGAATCGGGTAAATTATTTGAGACATTCTTATTTCGAATAGTTTTTTTCACTTTATTCATTGGAAAAATGGTAAAAATATACATTTTCGCTCAGTTACGTGCACTATATTGGGAAGAAATACTTTGAGCGCATTTAAATTTTTTCCTTGACATTGTTCTCACAGTAATTTTGTAAATGTTTGTCTTTTTTTGACTTCATGATAAAGCTTTGTCGGCTCAGCATAGAAATTAATACAATATGGGAACCGGTAATAAGGCGTGCCAGAGAAAAGCGATAATAACTACAAAATTGCAATGTGAGCTCTGGTAAAAACATGGAATGATAACAGCAAAAATTGCAATGTAGCACTGGTAAAAAAAATGGTTGCTGATGACATGAAATTTATAATACCTAGAAATTCATACACAGATGTCATCAAGGACACATGGCACTAGTTAGATCCAGTGACAGGACCCAAAGAGTGCAAGTTCAATACCTGGTTAAGGCAGTGGATAACTTGGAGATGGGAATTAACAGGAGATAACTGATAACTGACATCCATTAGATGGCACGTGGAACTAGAGCAGTCTACCTCAGTGAGCGAAATAAAAGGTTCAGTTCGACATTCTAACTCCCTGAAGAAGGCCGGAGCGTACAACGGCCGAAAAAGATGAGGACAATAGTCCGAATAATGTAAATAGTATTTGACTGCTCTATTCAAAATAAAATCTAATTCCATAATTATATGTTCATCTTACTTCACGTATTTAAACATAATATTCCAGTGAGATGCAAATAAATAAATGAAAAATATCTGTTAATCATTAATCGTCGTTTGAACTTTCGTCATAATGTTTAAGTCTAACTAATGTGAGCCAAGATATCTGTTGCTGGCACAGATACCTTTGACAATTTGATCGATAGCAAACCGCTTGTTGTTTGAAACATTTTTACCACATAAAACTTGTCATTTATCCCCAAAATAAATATAACTTTCGTCTGTTCGTTTAAATCCAACTTTTTAAATTTGGCAAATTGTCGAATATATGGAATGCAATAATATAATACCACGCGTGTGTAGAAATAGCTCTTGCCTTTAAATCTATCCTATGATGATTTAAATCTAAGACTGATCCCCTGATTGTTCAAAGATATTATCTCTGGTGCTAATGATTTGGACATACATGACGATATCTTCTTAAATATATTGAGAGTAGATTCTCTCATCGTTTCCGGGACCTGACAATGTTCTTTTGCTATCATTGATTGCACCATAGTGATTTCGTTGAATCAAAATCTACTTTTTTTTATCATCCTTAATTATTGCAGTACACAAATCAAACAACTTTATAATGTTAGACAATGTGTCGGAATTTATTTTTCCAATCACTTATACAAATTTAACTCAGCTTTAGTTTTCTAGATTCTATCCAATATATAACGTGGTATACTGCTAATATCCATTTAGCACTGGAAATATGTAATTAGGGCGGGAACCTAGAGACCAGACCAGCATAAAATACAACGATAAATATAATAACTTGAAAATAAAGTACATTCACATGTTTAATATTCCAAATCTAGGACATTCAGTATTTTAAACGTTCTAAAAGATTATCCATTTGTTCTGAGGCTGACATTTAATCTACAGCTAACAAAATACTGTTAACAAAATATTCACCTTCAAATTGACTGCGTTTTTTTTTGTTTTTTTTTCATCTGTAATTTCCTTGCCCGAAATTTAACGGATTATGCCCATAGGTACTTAGTATGGAAGATTAGGGATTAAATAAATTATCATTATTTTGGATTGAGCTCACGTTCCTATGAAATCAGTTACTATGAATTAACATTTTCCTTTATTTTCACTTTATTTTTTAATAAGGATGAGCAATTAGTTATTCCCCAGAATAATAAATATCGTGAAAAGAGGTGTAGACTGACTGTGGATATGAAGATTAAGTTTGTTCAACCATTAACAAACGAAACACCCTTAAAAATGGCCTCCTCTGATCATAACCCGATTGGTTTTAGCTAATAATATTTACAGAGCAAAATGACGGATGGATTTAAAATTCAAGGGGAAAATAAAGTATGACAGTTGTATCCTACTCACAGTCATCAGAAAGTTTGATTTATTATAATAAATTAAAAAAAATGATAATAATATTCCTGTTAATTCATTCCAAGGTGGGACAGAAATATCCACTAATGCTTCTTTACTATGACTAAATTAAAGTCTAAATTTCTTATTTTCAAGTTTGCTAAACAATCTCTCACTAGGTTTTTCTTTATGCTATTGTTCAAACAATACAGGATCTTAAGATCTTGTATTGTTTGAACAATATAAGATTAATATATCATAATATAATAAGCGTATAAGGTTGTTCTGTGGACATGAGATTTGTAATTTATGAGAATATGTACGATAGATAACGGTTGATCCTAGTCTTCCAGAGGTTAAAATTGTAGTGGTTTCGGAGCCATCCTTTCTGGAATTTGTTCTACAAATCAGCGACAGTTGAGGAAGAAGCTGTTGAAATGGAACTACTTTCTGACAAATTGAATACGAAGGGGATGAGGATGGTTCTTGCCTGTGTACATGGCATGGTATGGCGGATTTCCGCTGTAAATGTCTGAACTAGTGGAAATATTGAACATATCTCGCCAGAACATTTTCCATAGAAATAGCGTTAGAGTGGAGCGAGGCTTCTGACACTTTATCTCTGGGAAAGGGGTTGTAGAGTGGAAAATAATTATTCACTACAAAGCTGCGTAAACGCCTTTGAATACCTTCGACATTGGTCATCTCTAGTCCAGAAATGACCATAATACTTTATATTTGGTATAGACCATAGCAGGTGGAGTCAGATATTTTTTGGAGCTATATTCGACTATTTTTTCCAACGGATCATATGAAATTTCATTCTACTTGATGTCTGGGATAAATTGTGTATTCCAATCATTGGAAATACAAACATTCTTTGCGACTATTGAGCATTTAGGGTGAAATCGGTGATAATAAAATGTTACTAGTTTAGTTTGTAACGTATTGAATATTACAAGCCAATTATTATAACCTTCATTGAACTGCTAGATTTTGTGTAGCAACCAATATGTCATACCTTGTTAAAGGACATTGAGATATCTAAGTTGATATCTCTTGTGATGGATATTATCTTGTGCCTCAATGATTCTGCGTGTTAGAACATTTAGGATCTAGAAGCAAGAAATCCATAGTGTTTGTTGCTCATAAGATTGTTTCTGTTAAGGTGATCAAAGACCTTTGTGTTGATCATAGACCACACGAGCTTGCTGATGATGCTAATGAGGATGATGTGTCGATATAGAGACGGAGATGTACATTAACTCAAATTCTTGCAGGCGAGGCATACAGCTGGCACATTCCATAGACTTCGCCTTCAGGCAGTGATTAAAAACTTCAACAAGATTGAAGATAACTCTAGGCAAAGGTTCTTATGATTTTATTCGAACTAGTAGCACAGGGTTTTAATGAATCTGGAAACTTCCTGTGACGTGATAGATATATCGCAAATTTTGTGCTCCGTGAGAGTGGGGAGGTCAGATAGGAGATAGTTGTTCTCTAATGTGGAGTTAAAGGCAAGGTTCAGTGGAACGAGTTTAGCCTTATACAACGAGAGGCCATCTTGAGGCCATCTTGAGGCCATTTATAATAGTAAGCACTGACAACAGTTTGCCTCTATTAAGAATTTAATTTTTGATTTTTCAGAATGATGACGATGGATATAGTACAAGATCAGTTGTAATGCGTTCTTTTACACATTGTTGTTGCGTCCGATTTTATGCAATACATTGACAATAATTAAGATACCGTTTTTTAGTCCATGCGTCAGTATTGAGGTATAAATAAAAGTTCGACTCCTAACAGAAGGCGCATTTTTATTTAATAAGTTTTATCGAATGTTCATGCCGGTAGTTTAAAATAAATGAAGCATCTCCTCGAATATCAGTATCCACTAAAAGTAACGTTTTTAGTAATCAATAAATAAAAGTTCATTAATTTTTAGAAAACGTTTTGTTAGCGTTTCGGATACGAAACTGAGCAGTTATGATTTTCAAAAAAATCTGAACGAGTAAAGTCTGCTTAAAAAGCAGATAGAACTTTTCTTGATTACGAAACTCTTCATAGCTGCGTGGTCTAACGCACGTTGGATCAGACGATGATTTCTCTTGAAAAGGGGATGCAGGTTCAAGTACTGCGGGAGGGTGCATGTTTCTTTAATAAGATTTCTCCAATATTCAGGAATTAAATTAAAAAGCGCATATGACATCAAATTTTGTAATCATTAGAGCATGAATAAAGGAATGGAAAACCTTTTTTAATTGATGCTTCTAATACATTGCTAGTTTTCATATGCAAGAAAAGGGATTGATGATAAAACAATATAGAAATATATGCGGTACAATGAAAGCCGAATGTTATAATTCCCATTCCTATTGTCTGTAACACAAAGCAATATTTTCCTTTTACTATTTTCCCCTAGTTTCTGTTCTGCCATCCACTTACATAAACTGTTATTTGCTGCTTCCTTCTGTCTCTTGCCTTCAATATATTCTAGAAATGTCAAACTGTCCAAGCATTCTTTTTTCATTATTATCAAATATCTTTATTCTAAGTAAAAGTGCCATTTTTGTTTTCGTTTTCCTTAAAACTCACTCGTTGTTTAAAATTACTGTCCATGTTATTCTTAGCTTCTTTCTGTAGAACTACAACTCTGTTGCCTCAACTTTTTCTTCATTCTTAATCATATAAAAGGACTGATATTACATAGTAGAATAGCACTCTGTTTGTTTCGAACGAACTTTTCCTGTTTTTTAATATGTCGTTTAGGTTTGGGAAGCATCTGTCCCTATTGCAATGCATCGTCGGAATTTTGTGTTACAGTTTCCGTCATCAGTTATACGAAAGTATCTATGTATTACTAAAATGATTTAAGAGTTTTTCACTAAGTTACTGGATAACATAGTGACCGCAATGGAATGCTAAAATTTGACAAGAGGCAGAAAAATTCGTCTTATATACAATACTTTTACCTGACTACTTGCATATTTTCTCAATCTGCAATGAATTTATGGACGCATCGTGTAGGTTAGAGCGCAAGTGAATATAACTTAGCCTCGTTGTTATTTGTGCATGATGGATGCGAAAGTATTAATCAATGAAAAACAGAGCTCGCTCGCAGTGATAACTTGACTCGATAATTCCTATGAAATAAAGAGGCGGTTTTAGGGTGAACGAAGTCAACAATTTCTATTTTGTGCAAAAACAAATGAAGAAGAGTTAGCTGGAAGCTAGCATAAAATCAAACAAAAGAAGTAAATTCAATCGTTGCGCTTTTTTCTTCAGTATTAATGAAACCAGTGTCGTCTAAAGCGTGATAAAATTGAAGGACTCACGTGACTGGCTCACTGTCGATAGGACAGTGATTCGTTGTAAATGTTTTATTCAAAGGTTTTTAGCTAGTCCATGAGCCAATAAAAGTTTTTAGAAAAAGAAATATCCATTTTGCTAACTTTTTACAGTTATTAGGCATTGCGAAGTGCTGAATAAAACGCTTCATGTTTGTATTTGTCTCTTTTGTGTTAATATATATCGATAAAGATGCTGTGATGTCGATTGCCAGTTCGTATATTTTGAGGAGAGCTTCATGAAAACAAATATAGTGGTTCGTGGTGGGTAATATTTAAAAAAAATACCAATTCAAAAACGTGTACGTATAAGTGCATGTAGAAATTCAGTTGTGTTAACAATCACAATGAGAATAACATTTTATTTGCTTATTTGTCATGAAATCGGCAACTTTTAAAATCTGAAGTGTAGAGTCAAATTGTCAGCACATTTATAAACGGCACTGATTCAAAACAAGAGAATATGGAAAACGGACATTAAATTTAGCATACCTGCTTTCAGAATCATAACTTTCATCTGGAGTAAAACAATTACTTTTCACATAAATGAAAAACAGGTAGCTAAATTTGGTAAAATTTGCTATATGAGTTAATGGGAAATTAATGATCTCAGTCTGCACAAATCAAGTACGGCACCTTAATGTATTTTACTCACGACGAGGGTTGTTGCCAAATCATTTCTCTACAATAGGTGTATATCTGTACTCTATGTATCTAATTAAAATCCTTGAAAACCTAAGTGTTTAAAATGAGAGAGGGGACGCATTGACTGTTGTATGAAGCATTTATCGATGTTTTTCAGATACTGACTATTTGCATTAAGTACAAATGAATAAACACGTTTCTATGGCAAGTAAAAGCGATTTATACTGGATTGCTCTGTATGGGAAAATTAGCACGCGAAAAAGTGAAATCCTTTAAAACCTAGTTTCCTTTTAGCACTCTATGATTTTAATTTAATCGATAAATGACATAATATTTCTAACTCCAGCTTCAAGAAAAGTTGGACTCTTTTCTCTGATCACAATTCGATTAAGAGATTATTTATTATTCATCCAAAGAAATACTTTGGGTTTTTATGTCTACATATTAAAGAAAAATACATTAAACAGTAGGCTTCATTATCAAAATATTCAGGATATGTTTATATGCAAAAATATTATGGTTTGGCATAGATTCGATCCCCACTATCGATGGTTGAGTAAAATTATAAGTTTTATAAGTTATAGAAAAATGTAAGTTACGGAATACTGATGTCAAAAACATGATCAATATCACGTTTTTCTACACTGGTAAATAACTTAATCTTAAAAAAAAGATCATAGATACAAAACTACTTTCTCTAATTAATATGTAGCCGTTAAGTAACGAGCATCCCTATAGAATGCTACTATATATATATATATATATATATATATATATATATATATATATATATATATATATATATACAGGGGCGTACCAAGTGCTGCCCGGGGCTCGTATTCATAATGGCACCCCCTTTTTGAGAGGAAAAACATAAATGAAATATTCTTAATAGCATTGATCAAAAATTAGCTGAACAAACGTTATCATATTATATGGTTATCATATATATTTTAACCTTTCGAGCTTTTGCAGAAGCAAAGTTACTAATAACTTGGTCAATCTTCTCTACAGTTTCATATTCAATTGAAATGAGGGACGAATTGGATAAGCAATCTTGCGATATACTTGACCTCAAGTGACATTTAATGAGCTTCAGTTTTGAGAAGCTTCTCTCTGCGGCAGCTACAGAAACTGTGAGCATCAAAAGCAGCCGTAGATCAATCACAATATTTGGAACGGTTTCTTGAACTTGCCATCTCAGCCATTCGATAGCCAATGATTTGGTCATCATGATCATGCCACGTTCCACTTTGAAAGCTGCCGCTAAAAGATCCCGAAGTCGGAGACCTTCCAAAGCCAGCCTAGATACATCTAAGTCAGTACCGTATTCGCTACCGAGAATTTTAAATATTTGCTCCAATTCGTCTTCAGTATCTTCCCGAATTACTTGCAATGATAATCCAGCGAAGAAAGTTTGCAGATGAAACATGGAGTCATATCATGCTTCCAGTTAATTTACAAGTCGATCATGACATTCGTAAAGATTTCTCTTTACTTCCTGCACAAGTATTCGACATGCATAATCTTCCTTTTCCCCAGGTAACTTTCTCTTTCTTCTAATCCACTTTTCTATTTCCTCGCACTTTACTTTGATTAACCAATTCAGACACCAGCCTGTCTCTGTTTCAGTCAAAGAAAAAAATTGTCGCATTCATGTCGGTTACACACGCATCCAAATTAATACCAGGTTCTTGAAGATTCTTTTGGGTGAGATTTATTTGTCCCAGAATTTCTTTCCAGTAAAACAAATGTGGCACGAAGGATAAGTTTTCATTAGAAAGCAAAATGATTTGTGCATCCCTTATCGTTTGAAGATTTTCTGAAGCTGAGGCTAAGGAATCGAGTGCCTGAATCACTCCTTGAAATTTGGTTTTCACTGCACGAATAGTTTCATAGCGTGCACTTCAATGGGTGGTTACCAAACGCTTCATCATGACCTTCCCAAGCGAAGATAAAACTTCCACTGTTGATTGGAAGAGGAGAAAAATGTATAGAGTCTCTCAATCACTTTGAAAAATGTAATGGCATTTGCATTCACAGGTGAGGCATGAACACCGCATAAATTCAGACTATGATTAGAACATGGCACAAATTTAGCTTTCCCATTTATGTTTCGTAAAAGATGTTGAGCACCATCATGAATTCCAAACATACTAGCCGCATTGTCAAATCCTATCACACAATATTTTTTGAAATAAAGTTTCTCATTCTCCAGCCGATCCAAAATCCTTGTTGATATCATAATCTGTCTTCCTATGCTCAGTGATAAAAGCAAGAAATGATTCCCGCAACTCCACTTCAACAACGACATATCGACAAATGAAACTCATTTGATCAGTACGAGAAATGTCCGGCGTGATGTCTAGTATGATTACAAAAGAATTGGTTTTTCAAATTCGAACCAATATATTTTTCTTTACGTTATTTCTCAAGATATGAATAAATTAATTTTGGATTTTCGGTGACAAGTACCGCCGGTTATCTTTCACGTAAGGCTTTCCAAGAACAGGATTCAACAATTTCTATAAAGTTACCTTTATTAGAACCAGTGGCATAGCTAAGGGGGGGGGGCGGATCGCCCCGGGTACCAGCACAGGAGGGGTGACACAATGTCACCCCCAACAAAATTTTTCAACCAGGCTAAGGTGCCAAAAATAGTCTGAAAACAGTGGTGGAGACACAGGGTTTCGCAGGCGGGCATTTGAGCCTCCAGAAATAATGTATGACCCCTCAGTTTTGTACCCCGTCAGAAATTTTCTAGTAAATTATCGGGAAATTTGGGAGTAGGAAAAATAGCAATGTTTTTAGCTTTCATGTGTTTCAGTTGCTACAATCTTGGTTACTAACAAGAGACATTGTTGTAACATTTTATCGGATGATATGGTGTTTTAACTCTGCATCATTAATAACAACAAAGCGAAATACGAAGCCAAAAGTGCAACAATTTCAGTCTTGCCTGTGTATCAATTCGCTGAGATACAATTTTCCATTGAGTGACCGATATACTTTTGAATATATCTACTAGTGTTGGGACGATTGATCGGAATCGGAATCGGGAATCAGAAAAATCGGAACTTTTTGGGGTATCGGAAACGGTATCGGAATCGGAAAAATTTGTGCCTATTTTCCGATTCCAAAAACGATTCTTTTAAATTTTTAACTTAATTTTCCATTATTGGTACTAATGATAAATATTTATTGTTTTTAAATTATCACTAAAACTAAAATCATAATAACATCAAAATACGATGTAAATTTATTTTACTTTTATAAAGAAAAACAAAAAAATAAACTTTGTAACCTTTAAAAGAATGCAGTTGATTTACAATGTTCCGAAAAATGCTTAAAAATTAAATAGAACATTTTTGTCAAGAAAAATACTTTCAAACATCATTGATAATTAAATGGTACCCAGAAAATGATGCAACGGAAAATTGGACACCGGAAAATTAGCAACAGAAAATTACGTCAACCATGAGCCTGTCGAGACTGTCGGATCTGGCTGTGCTGTCCATTGAAAACAAGCTTACAAGACAAACAGATTTTGACGATGTCATTGACCAATTTGCCACAATGAAAACAAGAAAACATTCATTCTAAGACCATAGTATCGAATGTCATTCTTTTGTGTATTGCCGTGTTTTGTATTTAGTTGTCCTGAAAGTAAACAGTTGCATTTTAAAAATCTTGTGATTTGAACTGATTATTTTGCGGTATTGGATTTTGTCTTGGATCATACATGTAAACAGTAACGTACTGGTCAGTAAAGTAGAGGTCGAGCATGTATGAAAATTTAGCTACAGCTAACCATTCAGCATAGGGTGAATCGGGGTCATTGAGGTGACATTTGAGCGGACCGCCCCGAGTGACGTTTACTCTAGCTACGCCACTGATTAGAACCATATACATCTTCTCGGTGACCTCTTGAAGGCAGTTTCTGTTCCGTCAGAAACTTCCCGGCATCAAGTAACCATGTTAAAACCTGTCTTCAAATCTGTCTTTCTTTCATAGTTTGTTCTTGTAATTTACTGTCACGAGTTTTACCTTTATTAAGGGTCATTTCCAATATCTTCCATTCCTGAAAGCTCTTTGGTGGTTAGACGAATTTTCATGTTCAGGCATTTTTGAATTAAGCTTCCAGAACTTTTGAAATCCTGGATTTCTCGCTAGACTTAATTTGCGTTGCCCTGTCTTCAGGAAGAGACAACAGCAGAAACAATAAAGAGATTTGTTTGTCTTTGAGTACAGCAACCATGATCTCAAAACAGTCTCCCCATTCTCCATAGATTTTTCCCTCAGTTTTACAGTCGGAGCAAACTGTTCATCTTTGTTTTGAAACTTTAGGTTCCAATGTTACAAGATCAACAAGCAACTGCCCTGAGCAAGTTCGTGGCCAAAATGCGATGTCGTACACAGCAATATCTGTGTTTACCTGTTCTATTTCTTTATTTCCAGTAACTTCACCAGTTCCTTCTTCATATCCATACCTGTCCTTACCGCATGCACTGGAGCCTCTCTTTCTCTGACACATCATCATTGTCACCTTCAATTTCTTTAACAACGTTAATTCCTGCAGAAAATTCCTTTAACTTTTATTTTTGTGTTTGTCTCCACAATATTCGCATTTCTCCATGTTTTAGGCAAAGTAACTACCACATCATTATTTTGCTAGCGTATACTTTTTTTTTAACCTTACGGCGTAGGAAAGATAGTAATAAAACTGAACTAATAAGGAGAGAAATATTTAATAACAATGTATTTTATTTTCATCAGTTCAGCCGGTTATTTTAAAAAAATATCCGTTTTAAAGTTTTTAAAACAATAAACATTAAAAGTCAATATTAAATAATTACACTTCAATTTGTTTCTGTTTTTTTTTTAGAGAAACAAATCTTTAATCTTTTTTGTGTTTCTGCTACTGGATGAAAATCTTTCCCCCAGACGTGCTTGTTTGGGAGGATTCTACAGTTGATCCTAAATGAATATTTTAAAAAAATTTAAAAATTGTTCCGGAAGAATTTAAAGTGTAATTTTTTAAACTTTTGCACCTAAATAAACTTACATTTTTATATTACAAACTTAAAATTCTTAGTATGTAATACTAATATAAAAAGTTAATCTTGTAATATGCACTAGATTTGATTTTTCTGAAAATGTTTACATTAAAAATCTCTAAAAAAAAAAATTAAAAATTAATGTAGAATGTTGTTTTCACATAATAAATCTAAAATAGCGATTTTATGGAAAATCTATTGCAATCACTGAAGAGCGCGATATTTATAGTGTTTTTGAGATTTAAAAATTGCAAGTTTCGTAAAAACTTTCGAAATGTAATCAAACTTTAAATCGCGTATATTTCTGGTTCTAATTTACTACGAATGTTTTTCTTTATTAAAAAAATCTCCAATATTTTTCTACGAAAAGAACCAACTGAAAAGAAAAAAATAACATTCATTTTTAATAAGTTTCAAAGATCTACAGTTAATCAGTCTGGGAGGAGATTCTGCAGTTGAGCTAAGTTGGGTTAGAAATTTTACAGTTGATCAGTCTGGAGGGATTATTCAACTGGTTCGATGTTTGATATCTTTTAAATTTAATGAAAGCTGTTTTTGTTCTAATGTTTCAATTATTAAAATAAAAAAAAGAATTAAACTTACGTTTTGACGTTAACAGGTTTTTACCAAGGATAACTGGTCAGTGCAGTCCTGTGTGTAGGTGCTCTGAGTATATATGCTGGTCTGTTCTAAGATTGACAGCACAAACTCATAAAATATATCATGGGTAAATGTGACTGGGGCAATTAAACAATAAAACCCAAATATTTCTTAAAACCCATGTATATTATCATTTCTTATCAAAATAGACCATATAATCCTTATTTTGATCCAATGATTTTGCTCTTAAATCAAATCACTATCCCGTGATATGTAAAAAAAATATCGGAAATTTCAATTAATCAAATTATTAATTAAGCATATTAATAATAATGCAAATATTTTCAAATTTCATGGACGATAAGAGAAAAATATAAATTATAATCTAACAAATACATCTGAAAAAATGCGATATTTTATTTTATTTTTAATTTTCCGCACAAAAGACCTCCGGTTTGAGAAAGTGTGCAGCTTAAAAAAAGACTAATTTTATTTCTCCTTAATTATAATCTTAAAAATCTTAAGACTTCAAAGGAGAAGACCACATTTTTTTTTATTTCTTCAAGCAACTGAATGAAAAATCCTTCGTAAATTAAATATATTAAAATCTCGGAAAATATGCTATACTTCACTGAAAAGTTTTAATCGTATATTTTTGGATAGATTAAGTAAATCTTTATTTAATTACAAATATTTTATCTTAGGTAGAGGGGTTCAAAGGCTTTCGAAATTCACTGTAAAATTTTTAAGTGAATAAAATGTAGGTAAATTGCATCTGAGGAAATCTGTTTTTGGATCAACCGAAATAAAAAAAAACGTTGTTTTTAAAGCATAGTATAAAAATTCATTTTTGATTTTATTTTTTTTATATGTGGTCTTCTCGTTTTTGATCTTTCTAGAAAGCGATTGGGATTTTTTTTATTCAAATGAGCAAACGTTGAAACCCTCCTGTTAAGTGATAAACATTTTCTCAAGTTTTTTTTTTTAAATCAAAGAAGCAATTCGTTTTAACATTATTTTATTAATGAATAAAGTACCAAAAATTTCATTAAAATTTCAACATTTTCACAATTGATTTTGAAATCATTGAAAAAAAAAAAAAAAAAAAAAAAAAAAACAACAACTTCGGACATTTTATTTTTATTAAAAATAATTTAAACACACACACACACACACACACACACACACACACACACACACACACACACACGCACACGCACACACACACACGCACACGCACACACGCACACGCACACGCACGCACACACGCACACGCACACACGCACACGCACACGCACACACACACACACGCACACACACACGCACACACACACACACACACACTTTATTGTTGGGGTGGGATATCATTATTGTTAAAATATTTAAATGAATTTTAGTTTAATTTCAGATTATCATTTAAGATTGAAAATGAGGTTGGAAATAAAAAACATAAATTCTAATTTACAGAGATGCTGATGTTAAAAAAGCAATGTCTTCGTCATATTAAATAAATCGGATTATTATTTAGAGATACAACAAATACTGGACTATCACTCGAAATTTAAAAAGTTGGCAAAAATACGATTAACCAATTAAAATCGAAAATCAACAAACTTAACACAGCCACTAAAGCTGGACTAGATAGATTAAAAGTCGCAAAAATAATTGGCGACTACAAACCATGATATACGTATGGAACTATAAAATTATGTAACCTTAACTTCCTTCTCCATCCTATCATATCTCATATCCCCACTCCTATTTAATATCTAACCAAAGTTATTAATCAACTAATTACACCATACATTTCTAATAAATACAGCATAGTATCAACACCCGAAGTACTACAAATTCTAAAAAGAAAACAAAAAACAACTAATAGTGAAAACCATAATCTCGCTTGACCCTGAAACCAAAACCCAACACCCCAGTCAAGGAAACGATAGATATAAACATAAAAAAATATCTACAACAATCTATGTCTCCCTCCATTTAAAAATCGTCCTAATATTAAAAAAAACTACTCTTGATGTTCCACACTTGATGTTCCACACTTGATGTTCGTTTCTATGACTATAAAAATAACATTCACATCCAATGCGATGGCCTTTCTATGGGTTCCATTCTAGGATTAACATTTAGCAACTTCTAAATGATTAATCTAGAAAATAACGTACTTAATACAACAAAAACCTCCATTTACCTAAGATATGTAGATGACATTCTCATTTTAGTCAGACATAGACGAAATACATGAACTACAAATAAAAAAAAATAAAAAACTTTAAAAGAACTCCGTACTTAAGTTCACATACGAACTTAACAACGACAATAAAATCCCGTTTCTTGATGAATTGATAGACATTAATAATAATAATAATAATAATAATAATAATAATAATAATAATAATACACTTGCTACCTTCCCATATAAAAAATCAACTAGCATAAACACGTGCACTCTTAACTATATAAGTGAATGTCCTAACTATTACAAAATAGCTATTATACGAAACTTAATAAACCGCGAAAAAGCAAACTCTTCAACAAGAAAGATTTTATATACTGAATTAAAAAATATTAAACAAACACTCATTAATAATGACTTTCCTAATTACATCGTTGATAAACTTATTAGACGAGCTATTGGGAATATAAACATAAATAAAAATGAACATAATACATCATCAAATATCTCTAATCATATCTAACTACTTTACGGTATTCAAATGCAGTAAAAAGAAAAACTTCTAAAAAGACATAAACGCTAATATATTCCCCACTGATTCAGGTAAAAAAATAAAATTAATTATATAATATACTAAATTTACACAACCAACCTAGTCGTCTAAAACAATTATTCTCCGTCAACTAACATGTTACAAAAGACCAACATTGTATATCAGTTTAAATGTCCTTTGGAAGACTGCATCGCTGATAAAACTGTTAATGCATATGTTGGTTTTACAACGACGACTTGACGAGACGGCTTACATTTCACATGAATGGTCAAAGTTCAATCTCAGAACATTTAAAGAAACGCTCGTATTGACATTCACAGTTTAGACAGATATTAGTCTAAAATACATTAGTACTTCATCAAAAAATAATAAACAAAACCTTAAAATTTGGAAACCCTTTATATAAGAGAATTACGGCCAAAAATAAAGTCAACTATAAGAATAGCAACAAAGTTCTTAAATGCTTGTAGCAGAAATGTTTTCACTCTGCTTCGAGATGTGTCATATAAGGCATTTACTTAAAGAGATAGCGGTGTGTCCGAATTTAGGTAATTTGTTTTTGAGAAGTAATATAGTTTTGTACTGGGCATTGAAATTGGTACGCTACATTGGTCACCATTAGTTTAGATTTGGTGGGGTTATTTCGGTTAGCGACGACAAGTTTTTCGATCTTCCATTTCCTATAATATATTATAAACTTTATATGTCTATCAGGGGTTACATCAGAAATATGGTATTTAATAATTTTCTTTATAGTAAATTCGTCCTGCTTATAATTATTGTGCATCTGGTTGCAATAAAATATATTTGGTGTTTTATGGTATTGTATTTTTATTATTGGTGTCGTGTATTTTTTGTAAGAATAATTGTATTTGTTTATTAATGATGTAGTTTGGAAAATAATTATTGACTAACGTTTTTTTATTGTTTCAGTTCGCTAAGAAATATCTTTTTGGAAGAAGAATATTGGTATGCTCTGTTCAAAGGAGTCGATTTGGATTTCAAATTTGGATTGTTTGAAGAACCTTCAGGAGACTCCCCAGAAATGATGTGATCACCACATGAACAACATGAACCCAAGTGAGTATTTGTGGGACGTAGTGGTAGGTCTATTCCCACGTAAGATCATGCACCTACAAATACCAGGGTTACTGTTGAATTAATTCCTCTTTGGATTTTAGCAAATCTGAATGTGAATATATATATATATATATATATATATATATATATATATATATATATAGTGATTTATATATATATATATATATATATATATATATATAGTGATTTATATATATATATAGTGATTTATATATATATATATAGTGATTTTCTAAGTGTAGCTTGGATGTGGCACAAGGCTGAAAGTAAGGGGCACCCAATGAGTATTGAACTCACTAATCAGTGGTAATTGTTCTAGCAAGACAAGCTTGCTAGCCATTACACCACCTCGAGGATACACACACACACATACACACACACACACACACACATATATATATATATAATTTCATTAAATTGTACAGCCGTTTGTTTCGTCAAAGCACGAATACGGGCGCCAATTGTAGCGCAATATTTTGCAGCTAAAATCATTTTTCTATCGATTTTACTAAATTAGAGTATAGCGCATTAACCTAACTTTAGTAATTGAAAAGGCATGAATTTAACATTTCCTTTTCCAGTCTTTTTCGCTCAAGTCTTTCAACTAACCTAATCTATGGAAATAAAAAGTACCACATGTGTTTTTAGTAATTGAATCTCACACATTGCTCTTTCTCTAACAAGACAATATCAACAAAATCATTTTTGAGACCCATTGTTCCTTTTAATGTTTATTTTAATATGTATTGCTTTTAAATACAATCAATAATAACATATCGATATATCGACTTTAAACGTGTATAAAATGTTGCATTTATATTAAATAAGTTATTTGTTATTACTGTTGACCATTTGAACAGTTGATATTTTGTCTATACAACGAGCCAGTAAAACCAGTAAATAAACACATGCCAAAGCAGAAAACTACTGGAAAATATATTTTGAAATTCTTCTGTTATAAAAAAAATTATTCACCTCTGGCATAAATTTTATCAACAATCTAAAGAAAACGACCTAAAGAAAAGAAATTATTTTCTCTTATTTTCATCAAACCTTTTCTTCCATCTTGACTGTCCATTTTCCAATATTTACGTCAAATATTTGAAGGAGAAAATAAGACAAATTTCGCACTCAAAATATTTTAAATTTTTGAAAAATTTATATAATTAACCTTTTGCATATTTATTAGCTGCTGAGGATCATTCGTATAAGAAAACATTTTTCATAGTTTTCGTCATTCAACGTTTCAATGTTAACATCTTCCTAAAAACTGAAAGTATGTAAATCTGTTTCCTTCCTCATAAATAAAATCACACATGTTGCGATAACCTGTGTCTACGATACAGTACTGAATCTGAAATATTAGTGGTTTCTTTCTAGCTTTTAATTCAATAGATATCGAAATGTAGGAATCTGTAAAATAATATTGTAAAATTTAAAAAATTTCGGTATGTAAAGATCTTATTTGAGGCACAAAATGAAGCGATAAAAACAGATTTGAACAGTTTTGAGTTGTAAAAGATTTACACTGCAATAAATTTATTGTGATTACGAAACCTGAACGAAGGTGGTTATTTTGAATCATGATGCTTGTAAAATGATGATAATATTGAATGACGAAGAGGAATTCGTCAAATTATTGCCGGTTGAGTCTTGATAAAGCTAAAATTATTGAGCTTATTTTTTTAGAAACAAATGCACAAATCCGTGAAGAAGATACTCCCAGTAGATATTTATGAAGTTGTCAAACGGGTGGGTTCTTTGCGACTCCGGTTAGACGGGATGCATAAGACCCATGGGGACAATGTCCTGGTACGACCCATTTTGTCGATGATTGGGTTAGTCCAACATAAATTGGTTAAATGGTTGGCTGAATTATTACGTGTTAGATATTGAATATGTAACATGGAATATTTGGAATAGTATATTAAAAGTTCATTTTCATTTGCCAGTTATATACAAAATTATTCATTTAATTCTGACGACAAATTTTTGTTTATTCGATATCAGTAGTTCATTTAATTGTGCTCAGTTTTAGGAAATAATAAACATTTGTGCTGATGCTCCATATAATAGGCATTTTTCTGACCCCTGTATTCTGGAAACGGTTTCTGTTGATTTTATTGTTTGCCATTATGTCTGTTGAGTTCAGTCTCGACAATGTGGGGTGTAGGTTGATTTTTGGGGGATTTGAATGCGGAATCATTTAAGTCGTGCGATGGTTAAAATATTCTTGGGCTTCTACGAACAATGACCGTTTTCTAATGCGAAGCGACTGCTTTTGTGTGTTTAATAAAGAGTTAGAAACAGAGTTTTAAATGGTTTGCATTCAGTTCTCTAAATCACTTTGTTGCGTTAGTACAAAGATACATTTATGTACCGAAAACCTACATTTACCGAATTATATACCCGCTCAACTAAACTCGTCTTAGACGATATAACATTAATCTTCATAAAAACCTTAGTTCATCGTGCCTTATTGATATGTTCTACAAATAAGTTAGAACAGGAATTAGAATTAATTAAGAAAATATTTTGTGACAGTCGCTATCCTGTAAACGTGGTGCAAGCTACCATTAATGCTAAGGTTACACAGTTCCATAAATCAAAAGATTTTAATCGCAAAAAATGTTGCGTCATGTTCTCTTCTCGATCAATGCTAAAATATATTCATAAAAATGAACTTCCGAACAATCCCGTATTTCATCAATTTAAGTGTCAGTGTGAACCTGGCTACATTGGTAAGACAAAACATATTTGATAGAAAAGAATTGGGAATGCGCATCATTCTTCTGTGAAATTATGTTTTCAGTTTTGGACTATCACTTGAAAGTCCTCGAAACAGTTTTTCTCCAAACAAAAGAATTGGTTAATAAATCTTATCCTGACGTGTTCAAAAATATATCAGTGTCAATATAAAATTGTTAAATGCATATTTTCTTTGCTTATGTTTCCATTTTTTAATCGGTGTACACAATATTTTAATTTCCCGAACAAATTCTGATGAGCGATAACCAACAGCAATAATCATTTAGATAACCAATGTATACACTTTTTGTCTCTTTTCTTTTTTCTTTTCATATTGCCAACTACTGTAGTTGTAGTTTTCCTCTTATTCTTTTTTTATGTCTATATTTATGAAGTTGAAAGAAACAGGAATACATGTTTAAAACGTCTTTCAATGATTGTCTTTAGACAACTTTTGTTAGATTTCTGCTACCCAAAACTATTGAGGTTAAAATAATTTCCTGTTTCAAAGTTTATAGGGACGTCTGAAATAAAACAAACGTACTTTATAAAAAATAAACAAGTAATCGTACTGTGCATATGTAAAATATACAAACGTATAAAATTCATAGACAAAATTTTCTCTTTTAAGAATACATTTTTAAAAACAACGAGTTTCTGTTGAACTAAGATAATTATCATAATTATTACATGCTAATCTATTTGAACGCTGATCTTTATTGTAATTATAATAATCCTCACATGCTCTTTATTGTTCCTTCAGGTGTCTCTTATATTCGATAATCTTTCGAAGCAATCATTTTATTTAATCTAAATAAGTGGGTTGTACTCATTACATTGTCCAGCTACAGAATCCTTCGTATCTATGAATTCTTCTTAGCCGATACTGTTTATTCTTTTCTTGCTTAATCAGATTATATGTGTCTAATTGCTATCCCATCATATTAAACAAGCGAATGCTAGATTAGTGTATAATAGCAATAACAATGAAATGCCTCTAGAGTTGAATAGTTTTGAATAAAAAACTGCATTTATTATTTGTATAGATTATGTGCGCAAATATCTAGCATAAAATACGTTTGCGTATCAATTATGAAACGAAGAGTTCTGAATCATATTTAGGTATTCACAAATGCTTTTTTCTTTTCTTTTCTTTTTGCATGACGCTATTTTTATCTTAATCAAACAATAAGAGCAGAGTGACATTTTGTTGATCCCTTGAGTAATCAACAATGATAATATGGAAGTATCTATTTTAGTATCTTAAATCGTTCATAAAAAGAGCAATTTCTATGTGCAAAGACGTACATTTTTGCTCTTCATCAATTCCCAGATATTACACTGCATTCAGTGTACCGGAAACAAAAGACAGAGAGAGTTACCTTTGTAGAAGTTTATTAAGAATTAGACCAATTTCTTTATAAAACACATATATGCTGCTAAATACGCCAAATTATTTATCATAGACCCAAGTTGATACTTTCAATAAATGATGCGGGAATAAAATAATACATTTGTGATGAGTTTGTTGGCTAAGTGAAATTATTAGATGTCCTTTTATGTAGTCAAGTAAATTTAGGGTATTTTATACTATTTTTGTTTTGTTTAATGTGAAATGGTGTTCAAGAGGGACTGAAGATTCCTTTAGGAAAAAATAGTCATACGTTTTAAATCTAAGTTATCCAGTGGGCAAAAGAAAAAGATGAGACTTTTGCGTCTTTTTCTTATATATTTCATTGGCTTGCCAATGTCATTTAGTGTCCAAATATTTGCCAGATACGTGGGCACAATATTTTATTACAATAATTAAACTTGAAATTCCTAGTCGCAAAGATCTTAATTAAAATACTTGACTGAAATTCTAAAAATGATCTTCATTTCACGTTAACGTTTTCTCATTTTGTATAACAAAATTTTATTGATGAATGTTTTCCAATAATGAAACTATTGATTAGAAGTATGTTACTTTTAGGGAGAAACTATTTTCTGGAGTGCATAACATTACCTGTGGGATTTCTTTATAAAATTAATTATGGTTTTATCCTTCATGGTTCAAACATATTAACATTTCATCTTAACGTTCCAATTGTCGATTAATTAAATAAGTTTTATGAACACCCTATAGTGCTAACATTCACTATCGATGAATAAACTGAGATCATATTTTTTGCTCAGCAGTAAGAATCTGACAATAGTTTTCTTGCAAAACTATAAATTGCTATTGTCTTGTACGGGAAAACAAAAATTGTGAACTTTATTTATCAAACGCTCGGAATAAGCCATCTTTATGAAGCTCAGTAAAATCAGTAATCTATATTAATGTTTAGATGATTCGGCTGTAAGCTGATTCTGTTATAGTGAACGTAGCCTTCTATCAGAAATAGCACTATTTAATTACAATCTAATTAAAATTTGTTGCATAATTATCATTCTGTAAAAATAATAAACAAAAAATCACCTTAGCCAGTAAACCTTTCTTTCTCCAATATTTGTTTCAATTTCTGCAGTGTAGATTTTTTCCATTGAAATGGTCTCCAGATAACTTTGCACTTTGTGAAAGCAATTTAAATGGTTCCATTGCTACAATGAATTCCTTGTTCTAGGCTATAATCCTCTATATCGTATTCTCTGATACATATGCATGGCCTTGGTATTAATATCCGGGAAAATCTGCCACTGGCAAGGGAATTGACCCTTGAATCTCCAGATTATTCTTTCATGTACTTTTGACTTTCGTTATTGCAGTATGTTAGCTATATATTTTCCCCTCTCTCTTTTCCCAGGACTGCTGTATATTGGACAAAATTTCTGACCGTATAGAAATGGCTCTATCTCGAAATTCATTGGCGAACATTTTTGTGTTTCGTGATTTTAATGCTCAGTATGACAAGTAGCTTAAGCATTCTTATATTATTGACGTTGTCGTCAATCATGATTTATTGGAGACGACTCTTGGATTGATATGCTTAAACTTCCTGTTAAGAATTGTGTCAAGGAGGATTCTTCTTGGGTCAAAGCCGGCATCAATGCTTTTGTACCTTCTCGCAATTACCAGGAGGAAACCAATTCTTCTCCATGGTTTACACCGGTCTGTTCAGTATCTAATGCACACAGAAATTACTTTTATCCAGCTATACCTGCGTGACAGTTCCGAACGCAACAGAAGTCTATTTGTGGCTACGCGTAATAAATGAAAAATATGTCCTCCAGGGTGCTAACATCTCTGATTTGGATTCCCTCAAAGCATATGTACCTGATGTTATCAGTGTAATAGTACTTAAGAAATGTTCTTCCGAATTGACTCCTGTTCTCTTTAAACTGTCAAATAAATGGCTAGTATCTCTTGCTTATTGGAAATCCTCTTCAAGTGAATCGCATGACCCTTCAAACTATCGGCCTTCTACAACTTTTTTTTATTTTACTACTAGTGGTCCTAATAAACTCTGAATTCGTTAAGCATCTCACAATGCAGTGCATTCTTTCAGACAAGCTACATGGCTTTCGCTTCTCTAGTTCAACTGCTGATGATCTAACGATTATTAATAAAAGAGTCTAATCAAACTTTAGATAAACTTCAGAAATCGGGAGTTTCACAGAGTTTGGCTTACCCTGGTTTCTTCACAAGTTATGGCATTTCGGGACAAATTTTTGAACTGATTCAGTCATTCTTCTGAAATCAAGAAATGAATGTTGTCCTGAACGCCACTCTTTTAGATACATTTGCAGGGCTCTATCCTTGAACCTACTTTGTTCTTAATTTTCATTAATGGCCTTCCTGATGACATCAGTTCTCATATTAGTATCTATTCTGATGACTCAACAATTTAATCGTTTCGATAGTAAGTCTGATCAGTTCAATAAGGTCAAATTGACAGCTTATATAAAAAAATACCTACAGTTTTCAACTGGGAAAGAATTGGCATGTTAAGTTTAACGCCTCCAAAACGAAACTTCTCTCTATTAATCATCTTAGATATCTAATTCTGCCTCCTATCAGCATGACTGATGCTAAGCTTCATGGGAGTAACTAGTTGCGCCTTCTCTGTCACACATTCTTTTTTGACATTGAGTGGAAAGATTATATTGAATCCATTGCTAGGGCTGGTGCTAAGAAATTTGGTTCGCTATGTCGTTGTAGATAATTATTCTTTCTCCGGAATCTATCGTACATATTTCTGAGTCTATCATTCATCCAGGCTTTGAATATTTCTGCCACATATGATCCGGTGCTCCTACTCTATATTTAGAAATCCCTGATAAAATTCAAAGAATAATCAAGTTTATTTATTGGTTCTGACCTGGCGTCTCAGCTTCAGTCACTTTTCAACCGCCGTAATGTAGCTTTCCCGTACTTTTCCCATAAATATTGCCATCATAATTGTCCGAATTAACTCTTTGCTATAGTTTTTAGAGGTTATGTATTTAAATACGTAACTTCTAGAAACCATAGCAAATACTAGACTGGCGGCAAGTCCTCATTAATTTTGAAAAGGTGAATTGACTAAATATAACCGTAACTTCTATACAAATAGTTTCTTTTCTCGGACTTCTAGTTTGTGGAACTCTTTTCCCGCTCCATGCTTTCAAGAACTTTGGTCTTCAACCATTTAAATGTAATGTCAATCGTTGTCTATTGTCTTCTTTATTACTTTTCTATGGTTCTCGTTTCTTATTAAGGTTTCTCTTTTTCTTATTCTTTCATACTCGGTAACCACGATGTGTCGTAGTGGCTTTACTTCTTTGCATGGGGTGAAATGGTTAAAAGAAATATATATAATAAAAACTCGTCTGAAGAATAACTACATTTTAACGATTTGAGATTTATAGTCTTAGTAAGAGACAATGTCAAACAGAATGAAATATGAATAGAAAGTGTGTGTTGCGGCAATAATGTGAGTGAGAAGAACCTGGTTACCTTAGAAATAAGCATTAGACAGTCGGACTATTTACCCGAGATCAGACATAAGACATAATGTCAAAAAATATTAAATTATACAAAAATTAATAGCAGAACCCAGTTTGCTACGTTACAAAAAACGAAGATAAATATGTTAAGACGACATAATTTCAAATGTAAGAACATATTTTTCTTTTGAAATTCGTCATCGGGAATGCTTAATAAAAAAAGCATTACACATGACGAATTTCAATCTTTAAAGAATTATTTTTGCAATTTAAGAAATCTCGTGGCATGAGCATATTTTGTTTTGACTTCTACAGGCAGATCAATTTATAATGTATTTACATAGCAAATTGTAACTCCCTATTAAATGTTATAAAATGTAATACATACATACATACATACATACATGCACACACATACACACACACATACACACACATACACACACATATATATATATATATATATATATTGATTTCTATAGTAATAAAAATTGAAAAAAAAAATTATTTCTGGTCGCAGTACCTATTGTACAACTCCATCCTTCTGTTTTCTTAAGACACAAGGCCATATAATTCAGATAACTTCAAAGCTGCATGACCTTGTGTGATTTTAAATCTTATTTATTTCTCATCACTATTTTTCTGAATCATAAAATTCCTGTCTTTATCAACGGTAGATGCTTCGCTACTGCGAATGACATTTCAACTCATGACAAAGTGTGAACATTCACTATGACACTTTACCAACGACAATTTTAAGTTCCACGTTCGCCTGAACCCTTTTCTCTACTTCATAACGCGCTTAAAATATTTTGATCCATGCTTTACATTATTCTTTTCGCATAATTTTGCTTGTGTTCTTTTTCACATACTAATTCTTTAATTAAAGTTTAATTTTATTTTCTAGGTGGCAGTAACATTTTAGGTAGATGTTTATTTCGTGGCACGTTGCACAATTTATTTGGAAATAGTTTGAGTACAAAACGAAACCATCGATTTCTTTCTCTTGCCAATAAACTACTCAGATGTCAATACAATTTTGGAATTTATTGGACCGGCAGGCTCACTCTGTAACTTGCTACAATAAGAATACAACTTTTAAAATTTTAGAGGTCTTGTAGAATCAACATCTGATTGGTTAAGAGCTGTTTTACGAGACACGGAGGTTAAGAACATAGTTAACTGCACATACAAACTTATATGTATATATGCGGGCGTATGCGAGCTCGTGTGTATGAATTATTCAGTATTTTTATAATATTAGAGCATATTGGATTGTTAAAATCCAACATAATCTCAGCGTTCTGCTAAATTTGTTACTTAATCCATTTTATTTACTAAATGGAAATTTAGATATTACTTTTAACACATCTTATTTGATGTCCCTTAGGAGGAGATTGAGTTGGAATTTCATATCACATCAATCGACCATTTCTTATTAACGAAATAGTCAAAAAGTTAACAATGTTTCTGCTAATATAAAATAGTTAATTTAGTGAAGAGATATAAAATATATTATTTACGAATATATAAAATATCTAATTTGTTTGAGTTCCCATTAAAATCCATTATGGGAACATTTTCTCGTTTTCAAAACAAAATAAACGCATTCGACCTAGTCAGTGATACGCACTTAGGCGAGCATATATCGTTCGATACATGACTGACGAGGCAGAGTTTCCCATTTCTTTCTGCAGTAGACCAGTTGCCATCCAAGGCTATAGAACTCCATCTGTCCTGCTATTTACCCATAGCTGGAGGGAGAAGAAGAAAATTCATACCTTTTCCAAGGCTATTAGCATTGTAACGGATTCGACTTGAATTCGCACTTGGCTCTTCGATTTCTCAATCCGAGCCGCTATCCATTACTCCACCGAAGCATTTGAATAGCAATATAAAACAACTAGTTTTATAAGCCTCGGTATGTAATCGTACTACGTTTCAAGTAAAAACAGACGTCTTGACATATGTTAGATGATTCCGATTGATTTTTAAGCAAATGGATTTAAATACACAAATTGATAATTTTCAACAGTTATTTGACTCATGCTTTGAAGCAAATCTATTTAAGTGGTAAATGATTACACAATCAATTATCTTCATCCTGCCCATTAATTTTTCTTATTTCAGAATTTAAGATCCTGGACGCTTTCATGCTGTTATGAATTGTAAGTTTATTGCGTCTGTTGTAATGAAAGGGTTTTCCTATGTATTTATTCTACATTCTTTTTAGTTTCATAAACCTTTTTTCGTTTTTTTTACAACATAGCGACGATCAAAATCCTTTGTACATTTCTATACACTTCCATTTTTCGATTTCTGTGCATTACGCCGAAGATTAAAAACATATTTTTTATTAGCAAGTTTAACCAAAAGCTGAAACAAAGGGAAAGACAGAGACAAAAGAAAAACGAAAAACGGACAACAAACTGAGAAGCGAATTTTATCGAAAAATTACTGGGCGATAGATAATCCTTTTTTATATTATATATACGAGACGCGCTAAAAGTTTCTCGGCTGACCCTCTTCTCAAAATATGATCAAATGAATAAACATAGTTATTTTGGAAGAGATTCTTGTTTTGGCCGTGAAGTTTTCATCTCCCCTTTTGCATTTTATATTTGTTTGATTGATTGACTAGGGTAAATAAAAAGTACAGTACCTCCTATACGCCTGCTTTTAATCGCTCTAGCATTTTAAAATAGAAAATTTGATTTTTTCTCTCTCAAACATAGCAAAATTTAATACCATATTATTTAATGAAAACATGTTAGCTTTTGTTTATAACCAAACTCTGCAACAATGAAAATATTCTGTCGCCTAAAAAGCTGCGAAAGCAATTTATTTTTTTCTATATGTTTAAACACTTATTTACAGTAGAAATAATAGAATCCTGCTTTGTATATTTCTTGTTTGTATAAATGTGTTTGATGTCTGTCATAAATGTAAGTCTACTCATATTTAAAACAGACATCAAACATATTGCCATAAATACAGTCTCTGACCGATGAAGACATCCCAGTGTTTTAATATAGACTACCAAAATCAGGCCTTAATATAATCGAGCCTATATAGACAGTCTTTAAATACCGTGTGTATAAACGATAAAAAAATTACACAAGATTTGGCTTTACTATCACGAGGAATGCCAGAACAATCTGATGAAAACAATCTTTAATCCAGCAGAATTTTTAATCCTTAACATAATCTCATTGTAGATGTCTCTCTGGTCATTTGAAAGAAGATGTGTATTAGCCTGTATTTGATGGATCAGCTCTTCATGCTTGTATGCAGTCTCTCTCATGATTTCTCTATTTAAGGGATCAGAATCTCTGTTTTGTTTGGGAAGTCCGAAATGGGACAATTCTTTTTGTGTCACATTTAGCACCTTATCTTCTATTTCAAACTGTGCAAGGTTGACTATCCTCGAGTTCATTTGTGTATCTAGTCTTGTGAGTGAAGACATTCTTCACTCACAGCTTCTTAGTGTTTCACTTACGGATCCATTGAATTTGAAATTTGGCAGGTAGCATTCATAACAGCAAAGAGATACCTTATTTGCTTTGGTGATTGATATGACAGCGCCTCTTGTAAAGTTCGGTCCCAATGTTCATCGCGTTCTGTCAGGCCAAGTTAAATGCAAGAATATTTCCATCGTTTGTTTTCAAATTTTGAAATGATCTTGGACCCCTGACATCAGGAGTCCAAGAAAAAGTCAAAGAAAGAAGCATTTTTGGATGTACTGAATAAACCTGACCAAGTACATCACTACATTTAATAGCAGGTTTAGTTGAATGGGTTTTCCTTGCTTTCTTCTGTGGAATTTTCCAGATTTGAATGTGTAACAATTTAAACACTTCGGGATACAGAATTGTTTTGGCAAAACCATCTACATTTCATAGGTTAAAGAATGCCGCTATGGTAGTGTTTTCTGAGGTTTCACTCAATTCCTGAGTATTGTCTTCAGTAAAATGCACTTGCTGTTCATTTTCAAGATAAACACTCAAGTGCTGAACTGATGGGTATCTCTTGTGAATGTTAAATTCAAAAATTCTCCAGGCAGCCTCATTGCTAAAAATATATCTTCCTGGCTGAAACTTTTCAACTTCATTGTGGTTTATCAATGGCAATCACATCTTGGTCACTCCTCTTATTTATGTACTTGCACACATACTTTATGGACTTAACACTTTTACAAAATTCCACATTAATGTGAGCATTGAAATCGTTGCACAGAATTGGACTATGGGAACAACCCATTTGTTGTCTAACAGTATATTTTGTCATCCATCTTTAATCTTTCTTCTTCTGTAACATAGGTAGCCGCCTGTTTCCCTTTTTTTGTGAATTACAAATTTTCTTGGAAATCTTTTTGTACGTCTGTTGTCAACTATGCAGGGACAATTGATATTCATATTTGAATATGGTCCATGAACCATGTGTCTTTTTACTATTTCAAAATGCCTTGATCTACATTAGGATTTGGCAGGTTCCGCACTAATGATAAAATCTATTTGTTTTGGATTGATCTTCTCCCTTTACCATAAAAGTAAATGTACATGTGGTAGTTCCCTCGTTTGCCTCTCAATTGAATACATGTGGCATTTTACATGTAGGTCCGAATATTTTCCTTTATTGATGAGATCCATCAGTTTGTTGACCTTCAGCTTAAAAATCCTAACAACAATATCATTCTTGTCTGGTGCAGATTCTCAAGGAAGAAGATTTTCAAAAATGTCAGGTCAGTTCGGATCTGTAGTAAATGTAACAAACACATCTCGTTGGCCAAAATGTCTGACATAAGTCAATCCATCTTGAACACTTTCATGCATGAAGGGATTTTCTTTTTGGAGCTTGCTGAACACCATCATCACTGAGGATTAACAGAAATGATATTTCAATCGTTTACACCATTGGAGAAACCAAACAGAAAAAGTACACTTCTTTCGTGTTGTATATTATTTTGTTTACATAATAACCATTTTATGCATAATGTAGTTGTAAACATGGAAAATGAATAAAATAAATTTTCGCAGATAGTTTGTTTCATGTGGAAAATATACGAAATTTATATATAAACTAAAAGTAAATTTGTTCATAATTATAACTATTTCTAATATGAAGATCAGAACAATCCTCGAATAAAAGGACAGTAATGAAAGACAGTTATTTAAATATATGTCTAAAAACAATATACAAATTAATTAAAACTGAAAAGTGATATCGCCTAGAAGCAGATAATATATAATACAGATATTGAGATCTTGAAAGGTCATTGGACCGAGGAACGGCCAACAAGGCTGACTGACACTCGCGAAGGAAATCCAAAGTTCCTGGAGGGGCTCGAGCCAGGGTTTCTGCGTACGGCGATGACGTATCTGCCTTCGTGTCGTCCCGCAGCGATATTGAGGCGGTACTGAAGGCGCTTGATCGGTTCGAAAAGGTGACAGGGGCCAAGATTAACCGTGACAAGTCGTTCGGCTTTTGGTTAGGTGCCTGGAAGGGGGTCGATCTTCAGGGGCCCTTCGGTTAGACGGATGGTCTTATCCGCATTCTTGGAGTGTGGTTTGGACCCGATCTCCAGCTGGAGAAAATTGGTCTGAAGTACGAGCAAAGGTCAACGCAGTCGGTCAGACTTGGCGTCGCCGGAGGTTGTCCGTGAAGGGCTGGGCGGAGGCGTGTGCCACTTACGTTTTCCCTCTTGTCCTTTATCGATTGTCCGTACTTCCTCTCTGTGAGGACCATAGGAAGTCTCTCGAGCGCTCGCTATCCTCCATTTTATGGAGGGGACACCGGAATCGGGTCGACAGACGAGTCTGTGCACAACGTCCGTGTCATGGGGGCTGCCACACTTGGCCAGTCACAAACTCGCCTCGAGGTTGGCTTTCTTACGCCTCGCCTTGACAGGAAAAGATTCGATTATGGCGGGGATTGTTAGGGACGCGTTCCCTCGCCTTACTATCAAACCCCCCATCTGGCAGTTTGAGCTCCTTCATAAACATCGGGATCAATCGGATTTCCTTCGCGAGTGTCGGTCGGCCTTGTTGGCCGTTCCTCGGTCCAGTAACCTTTCACAGCCTAGGAAGGTCTTTTATCGTCTTCTATTGGAGGGGGTCGCGAAGGATTCCCTACGTGAGCGGCTCGACTTGTCGGAGGAGTAGTTTCGCTCTTTCTGGTCTTGGGCGCCAGCGGCGTATTATCTCAGTAACCCTGAGTTTTCGCTTACCTGGTAATTTGTTCGGAATCGGTTACCACTCAATGACAAGGTATATGTTGCTTGGCAGATTTGCCAGACCGGTGTGGCCTGGGTTTGGAGAAAACGGCTTCGCACGCCTTCTTCCATTGTCTCCGTGTCCATCCCTTATGGGATCATGTCAGCGAGGTGACGGCTCGTCTGGCTCCCGAAAAGCTTCTGCTCATTGATCGCGCATACGCGTGTGACAATGTGTCGCTCCCGTATTCTGGGGTAAAACGGATAGTGTTTCTGATGCTGCTAGCCACGGCCCGAATGGTGATCTGGACGACGCGAACGGAGGAAGTCTTGCGAGGCAGTCGTCTTTCTCATCAGGATCTGATCCGATTCTTTGAGCATCAGCTCAAGATGAAGATTAGAACTGATAGAAAACGCTTGCATTCGACAGTCTTCAGCGAAAGGTGGATGGAAGATGCGAGCTTGGTTCGTTTCAACGGTGCTAGCCATGATTTTCTCTGTTAGGTCAACCTACGTCACATCGGGGTGGTTTCCTGCGGAGCCCTCCCCTTGGTTAGGTTAGACAAGCTTTGTGTACCTAGTTAATGTGAGTAAGTGTTGTTCCTGGCCTGTTCCCGGCTGCCTCTTTGGTTATAATTCATGACGAGATTCCCAACATCCCCAGTTTGTTCTTGGCCCTCTTTTTATCTCGACTCGGTCAGCTTTTATATTCCACATGTCCGTATGTTTTGTTCTCATTTCCCACACCGTTAGGGAGAGAGCCTCTTGATTTTGTCCAAATAGGCAGAATACAGCGGTCTATCATTTTGAGTGCTGGGCAGGACCTACTAACATCTGTTATGTTTAGTTTACTTTGTGTTGAGTTTTAGTTTATTATTGGGTTCATCTCCCTCCCCTCTCATTTTTCATTATTAGAATTTTATATATATATTTATTATTATTAAATTTTTAAGGCATCGGGGCGCGTTTTGTAGGTTTCCCTTTGAGATGATGCGGTATTATGGTGGATGGCAGATTTATTGTTGACGGACGAGTTCTTATGGTGAATGAGGAAACTGTAATGTGTGAATGGGTCGTGAATCAGATCAGCTAGGTATAAGATAGTGACGACCAGCCTCAACCCCTCCCCATATAAATATCCTCCAGAGTAAATACTGCGCGAACCATACTCTTTCTGAGTAGGTAAATATTTACTTATCATCTCTCAGTTGCGTCTCTGCCTTTGGGCAGAGAGCGCCCAGGGGCTTCTCTGTCAAAGGACAGAGAGGCAACTGAGGAAAATAATACTAAGAGGTGCCCACGCCCGGTGAACAGTTCCCCAACGTGGCGCCCTCCCATTGCACCAGAGGGAGGGATCGATGTTCGACAGCTGCGGGGTTGAGAAAAATTTTTGTTCTGTCCCGGGTGTATGCGCTCGGGACCCCACCTAAAAATTAAACCTTGTGTCACAGGATACAGTAAATACTGCGCGTAACTTACTCTTTTTGAGTAGGTACACGTGTACTTGTCATCTCTCAGTTGCGTCTATGTCTTTGGGTAGAAAGAGCTCAGGGGCTTCTCTGTCAAAGGACACAGTAAATACTGCGCGTAACTTTTTGAGTAGGTACACGTGTACTTGTCATCTCTCAGTTGCGTCTTTGTACTTGGGTAGAGAGCGCTCAGGAGCTTCTCTGTCAAAGGACACAGTAAATACCGCGCGTAACTTACTCTTTCTGAGTAGGTACACATTTATTTATCATCTGTCAGTTGCGTCTCTGTCCTTGGACAGAGTTCGCTGAGGGGCTTCTCTGTCAAAGGACAGAGGGGCAACTGAGAAAAATAATACTGAGAGGCGCCCAGCCCTGGGGAACAGTTGCCCGACGCCCCGCCCTCCCATTGCACCAGAGGGAGGGATCGGTGTTCGCACTGAGAACAGCTCAAGGGACGGTTGCTGGGGCTGAGGGGAATTTTTCTTCCTGTCTCGGGCGCCCACATAAAATAGAGCTTGTGTCACATCTTTTTCAAATGGGGGGAATGAATTAATAGCGCATGTAACTTACTCTTTTTGAGTAAGTTCACGTCTACTTAAATTCTGTCAGTTGCGTTTTTGTCTTTGGGCAGAGTGCGTTCAGAGGCTTGTCTCTCAAAGGACATAATGGTAACTGAGGAAAATAATACCGAGACAAGCTCAGCGCTGGGGAACAGCTGCCCGTGGCCGCGCCCTCTCATTGCACCAGAGGAAGGGATCGGTGCTCGCACCGTGGCCCAGCCCAACCGATATTTGCTGGGACAGAGGGGATTTTTTATTCTTGTCCCGGGTGTATGCGCTCGGGTCCCCACCTAAAAATAGTACTAGTGGGAGGACAGAGTAAATTCCGCGTGTAAATTATACAAAGTGGAGTCGAGACTTTTTAACCCCAGAATTTGTGGGAGAATTGAGCCCCAATTTCGCATTTATTCACATAGGTGATATTAGAAAGCTTCCCTCCATCAGTGCATTATCGACAACATATTTGGGTCCAATGTAATTTTATTCTATAAGAATTGTACCTGTGCTATACTTTACCATAACTGACGAGAAAACGCTTGTATCTCATCTCTCGATCTTCTGTCTGTTTTTCTTGCTTTGTCCTATGCCTTAAACAGTCTTCTTTGTAATGTACCCTACCCACATTCACATCATATGTCAGCATAAGTAATACCATATTACTTATCTCACTCTATTTTGTCTTCCATGTTGACCTCTTCATATCTGTCAAAATTATCACTAACATCTTACTTTCCAGTCATCCTTGTGTGTTTCTAAGTTTGTTTTCAATCTGTTTTGTTAAATTCTGTATTTCACGTTATACTTATTACTATACATTGTCAATGTATTTTTCATTATATCTATATTTTTATTAAATGCTCCTCAATGAATGCGTCGTTTTATTTCATTTTCATGACCTGCCTTTTATGATATCACTGTCTATAAGGCGATATATTCCTGCACCACTTCCGGATCTTCATCCTCTATTTTTGTGGTCTATCTTATGACATTCACTATTCAGATCCTTTATCACAACTTAAAATTTCTCCGATATTTTCGATTTAGTGAAATGTAGTCAGCAAAGTTAAATTATTTCTTCCTTTTATTAACTAAAAATAAAAAAAACATTTTCAATTTTAACATTATCTTTACTGATCAATATAATATATTGTTTTATTCCACTCAGTTATATAATTCCAGTAAATAAATGCTCGGAGTACATTTTATAATATTCTTGGTTTCATTACGAAATTTCTGTAGACAAGGATAAAGGGTAACATGATAGTGCAATCTCTGATGTAGACGATAAATTAATGATAGTTCTCAATTAAAATCTAAATTTTTTTTCCTGATCACCAAAAGACATACAGTCTAGTTTTATTCTAATGCTTTATCTAAACACAAATTCTTCTCATTATCGTTACATTCCGTAAGTCTAACTGAGAGTAGTATATATTTGAATTAATGTCTATATGTCTGAGATGAGGTATTGTAATTATTTACACTATTTACATGCTCGGATTGTTGTCTTCATCTTTGCTGCCATATTCACAAAACTGAGAATAGAAAACTCCCTTCTAATTCAGTAATATATTCAATATAAATTAATTTGCATGAAAACTAGTTTTCAGTTTATTTTATTTGCTATGATATCTCTTGCGTTCTGATCACCTGTTGAAATCAGTTGCATCAATGGAATTATTCTGTTACTTTTAAGTAGCAATTTTCCCACGCAAAATAAGTTAATTATTCACACATCAAAACATAACCTAACTTCTGCAAATACTTTTACACGCTTGATTTGGATTTTTGATTATATAATTTTGATGGTTTTCATGTAATATTTTGAATTGACTGTGATTTTATCTCAAGATTTGCGTTCCAGATTTAAAGAATCACGAACATAAAACTACGAAAACAACTTTTGACACATTCAATAATTCATAAACTGAAAAAATCATTCTGCAACTTAGCTGCATTTTTTCACTTCTTCTATGTACTGTGTCACTTCAGGACGTTGGAGATCATGGCTTTCCACAATTTCCTGTTCTTTGTAACTCTTAAAAATTTTTGAATTTTTGCTATCTCTCCTAAATCTTCTCCGCCATCTATTTATTCAAGAACGTTAGGTAGGTTATACATTGTTTACATCTGTCCCACTTGCCCTCAATCTGTCCTATAGCTTAATCTCTTCACCTGTAAAGAGATTGTTCAGTATTCACTGCTATATAAGAACACCAATATTCTATAATAGTTTGGTAAACTTTTCTTTTTTCTAACGAAATTTTTCAGTTTCTTAATTCTTTGCTAGGGTTTTAGAATAAAAATGAAGATAATTTGCTGGAAAAAATACAAAAAGTCTTAGGCAGTTTAAGAACTGCCAAAGTACAAAAAATCGATCATTTTAAATTTAGTTGCAATTTACATAACGTTCTTAATTAAACCTAATGAGAAAATCAGAAAAGACATTTGATCAATATAGTAGATGACATGAAACATAATCATTTCTACGCAAGTTTGGAATTCAATGATGAAAACCAAATTGAACATTTTAACATAAATCTAATCCAGATGTGCAACAGCTTGTAAGAAAACGGGTAAAATTAGAATAAAACTCTCACTCATTTCCAATAAAAAATATTTTAACATATATATATATATATATATATATATATATATATATATATATATATATATATATATATATATATGCGTGGGTGTGTGTATGTGTAAAATTCACTGATTTTCCTAATATTGATCTGGTATATAAAAGATTATATATCTTTTCACACACACACACACACACACACACACACATATATATATATATATATATATATATATATATATATATATACACACACACTGATAGACCAATAAGTAACTTTTAAATAAATTAAAGTTAGAAAGTGCTTTCTCTATATAGAAAACATTATTTTGAATAAAGTAATTTATTTTTAATAGTAGCAGCTCATTATATAACCATCAAACTAAAAATAAATTTATTACGTAAAAATTTATTTTACATTAGATTCAAACATATTTTCTTTTGCTAGAAAAAAGTTTCTAATTCTCTATCATCTTTAATGTTCAACTACGTAAATACAGAAAAATCTTTGGCAGTTTAAAAATTAAAACCCTATTTTCTGTGGTGGGAAAATAGGACTGAAATTTTCTCAGTCAGATTGCAAAGGACAATAAATTCGATATGAAATTAAAAAATTATCAAATTATGTGAAATGTGAATTTAATCTGTAACTGTCTTTATGAAATCGATCCTTGAACATTAAACAGTAGACAGAGAATACTGAAAATAACACATTACAAAATTTCTGTAAAAAAGAACTGCTGACTAGAAAACCGTTTAAGATATAAGTGTGTGTGTGTCTGTCTGTCTGTGTGTGTCCCTGTGTGTGTCCCTGTGTGTGTTAACAGTTAAGTCTCTGAAATAAAGTTTGTAGTTAGGTAACGTTTTCAAGGCTGACCTTCTTTTACTAAATTCGTTCACTCAGTAATATACGTCATACATACTGAAACAGCGGGAATATTATATTTAAACACATTTTTGACAAATCATTTCAACTGGTAGGCGCATTTTGTTGATACGATACAGACGCGCGTGCGCACATACACACACACACGCAAACACACACATATATATATACACACGCACACATCTATCTATCTATCTATCTCGATATATATATATATATATATATATATATATATATATATATATATATATATATATATATATATATATATATATATGATTTACCTGTATACCATAGCTGGATTCTTCATATACAATCGATACGTAAGTCCAGTTGAATGTTTTGACCAATTCTACCATGACTTCAGCTTGGTAACGGTCGGAAGGAATTGTTCGAAAGAAATATGGAAAGCGATCCACATTACTGAGGTCAGTGCTGGTCGAGAAGAAACTGATCTGAAAAAGATAAAATAAATAGGTGAATATCAACACAAATGTTGATGATAAACAAAACCGCAAGTTTGAAATACCGGGTTACAGTTATTCTCACACAGTAATGAATCGAAAACAACAAACGGCGTCAAAATTGAAGTTAACATTATATAAGATGTACCATTAGATCGCATAGTTCAAGTGAGTTAAACTTTAAGATTATTATTTTTAATCGTGTGAAAAGTTTATATCTTAAAACATAAATTTTGGAAATTAAATTATTTAATATTTACACGAACGTCAAATGCACAAGCGTTTTATCACAAAAATGTTGTGAATATAAAGTAAAATATTAATTTTCATTGTTGAAACGTATATATTTATTGCAATGAATTTCTGTTATATTTTTATGAAGTCCTAAGTTTTGAAAATGTAAGGTCAGATATGAAAAGCGAAAGCATTAATAAAAACATTATTGTATGTGATGCTTGTTATTACTGCCCACTGATTTACTCGGACTAATCTATTTTCCCACCTATGCAGGGTATGATATGGATCATGTGTATAAGGGTCCATAGTTCACACCCTCTGGAATGAAGCCGAAAGCATTGACAGAGAGCATCAATATGAGGTATTTTCACGGAATATATATAGGTTGAAGAACGAATCAACCGAAATATTGTGTTAACATCATCATATATGCGAAGAAGAGGTTAAATTGTTCTTGCAATATTGGGTATGTGACTCCTCTTAAAGTTCTAATCAATTAATCTATGAATTATCCAGATAACGGTCGTGTACATATATTGATCAAAACAGCACACATGAAGATTAAAATTCACTATTATAAAAATATGAAACTTCTAAGATCTATTATTACCATTATTTACGGTCAAACTACTATTAAGTTTGTGACGTCACCCCGGCCTCTGCCCCCGTGCTATCCTTTGACGACCAATGTGACTTGGTATTGGACGCGGCGCCAAATGTGACGTTCTAACCCTTGGCTGATTTGGATGGGAATCTGGTTAGATTCGGTATCAGCTTTGCCGTTCCCAGCTCGCCTCCAACGTCTGGTTACCGAAGTAACTGCTTTGATTTCTAGTCTAACCTACCCACGTTGTGATTTGATTTTAGGTAGACGAAATCAATCAGTCGTCGAGCCGTAGTGCAAGCCGAATTCGAGCAAAGGTGACACTGCACAAGTATACGTAAAAGAAAATAAAGTAACAACTCGAAAGATTCAAATATGTTAAAAAAGAATAATAACTATCTTTATATCTGGTTGCTGAATACAGGACTGCGTCCTTTTCCCAAACCGCTTCTATGGATACGTGACACTTTGCGTTTGTTAGGCGAGTCTTAATATCTTAAGTTGTTTTTCAAGGAACTGGTTTTTGGTATCTTCAGGCGTAAAGCTTGTTTTGGTGGTAGAGTCTAAGTCGTTCTTCAAAAATAATTGTTTTTGGTTAGAAGTCTAAGTCGGAATGCGTAGATATCTTTCAGTCAGCTGCTGCGAGCTGGTCTGCGAGCTCACAGCTCAACTTTGTTCTGTCACTCTGTCTGCGTCTGCCCAACTGCCCAACTGTCCTGTAACTCCGTTTATATGAACGCCGACCAAAACCGGGTGGGGGCCTGTCGTGGTTTGGGTCCCTCGATGATTCCAAATCCACAATAAGGATTTTCTTTGTTTTCGGACAGGAAAATTTATCACTTTCCATTTTTGGAAGTCCATTACTTTCTGTTTTAGAGGGGTTCTTAAGGGAATTGTCTTCCCAAATTCTTCCTTTCTCATATTGGTATCTCACACCAATCCCCTCAGAGGGCGTCAACAGGTTTCCCTTCTTTCTCATCGTGGTATCTCACACCAATCCCCTCAGAGGCGTCAACAGGTTTCCCTTCTTTCTCATATGTTTACCTTCGCCCATCGCTCACGCCACCATTCAGCCAATGAGCACCCAGCAGTGTAGGTGTGGCTAGTCTGGCCTCAGTTTACAATTATCGCTCAAAGAAAAAAAAATTATCTTCCTTTTTCTTTTCTTTCTTTTCCCCGACTGGGCCCCCACGACCCGTAGTGTGGTCATTAAGTCTCTATCTTAACTGAATGTCATCTGTAATTCATCCACGAGATTTTCGTCAAGTGATTATCAGAATCTCAATGTGGCCTCAACGCCTTCGTACTTCTGCCGCCACAATCTGTCCAGGTAACAAACTTTTATCATGGCCAAGTCTGGACATAAAACAGGTGGTCACTTTCCAAAACTAAATGATATCTCCGAAAGATAATTAATGGTTTATTCTTTTCCTTTTTCTTTTTTCCCTTCCTTTTTCTTTGAGGTGGTCTCAGCTGATCCTTTTGTCGGTCGCATCCTCGACCTAATTACGATTATCTTCCAGTATTCCGTTTTGTAAGCCCCTTGAACAATTTGAAATTTTCATTATTGCCATGGGCAGATTGCTATCTTTTATTCACACTCTGCCGTTACTCGCCGCATCATGGCATAAATTAATTCTGACAGATCCGAAATCTTACGAACTTCTTATCTTCTGCGAAAAAAATACTTTTCTTCGCAAATGAAAATAAAATCTTTACCACTTTTCTTTGTTAAAAATAATAACATCGCTCAGTATGTCTTTCGTAATAGCTTCTCACCATAAGTATTTCTCGCTTTTAATTTTCACGCTTAATTAGTTAGCCAAACGCTAAATAGTGTCACAAATTGGAAATCGGGTGTCTTCATGTTTCAGTGAAAAATAGAACGCTCACTGTCAGTTTGAACTTTTTCACAGTTAATAAACTGTTATCTTTCTAAAAATGATCAAGTGGGTTGAAAATAAAGAAGTATTAGGCAAAATTTCCATATTTAATGCTATATTTTCCTGGGTGATTCAGGCAATATGTGATCTTGTATTATCGTGTAAAAGAAAAACGGATTTACAATTAAACAATGATGGGTGCTTTTTGCAATTTTTAAGCAATACATTTAATTAACGACAATACTTCTCTGCATTAACTTTTTCGTTTTGGTTAAGAACTAGCATTAGAGACAGTACTCTTCATATCCCAACAAATATAGAACATAACTTTTTCGAGTCCATTTTTAGGTCGTTGCTAACTATTGTCTTCGTTGGAAGTAATTATACAGAACCCACTCTTCATCACTGGTGATAATTATGCAAAGAAAGGTTCGGTAGAAAGTTACGTTTTAATAACAAATAGAGAGCAACACTTTGATTAAGCTCGTTCAGATAAAAGGGAATCATTAAGAGAAAAATTCCCAATCCTGAAACTATTATTATTGGCAGGTACGAACATATTTCCATCACGAGTATTTCTGTTTCCTTTGCTGAAGTGCTCTTTTTTAATTCGTACAACATAAAATGTTCATTTTAGTTCTGATGTAGATTCATTTGAAAAGGGTCAAATTGATAAAAGAAATTGTCCATTCTGTTATTAACGAATCTAAAGAGAAACTAAACAGAAACTTTAGAACATACAATAATAAGTATTAAATTGGTATCTCAAACTGATCATGTTAAAAATGCGAGAAGCTTTTTCCAACATAATAAATATTTTTGCCTTTGTGGAACACTACTTTTCCATAACAAAATTAGCTGAACTTTATGGATATGTAATAAGATATTCGTTGGTATTCAAAGAGCATCAAATACACTACGGTGGATATAATCTGTGAGCAAATTATATAATAATTTGCTCATCATTATTCCGCATCAAGATGCCCAAAGCTGAGGCTATCGTTAAACTGACAGTTTCAATTAAATACGATGATGTTATTGTACGCTTTATAACTATCACCATCGTTTTAATTATTACTATTAATGGGATTCTTACGAAAATATTATTCTTCGTATAAACATCTACCGTAGTGTGCTAGTATTTCAAGTTCTGTTCTCGAGAGATCTGAAACTTATGTCTACATGCACAAAAATAAGAAATGTTTAATAACTATTTTTATTAGTTTTCTTTTATTCCAGGAGAAAATCTGTAAAATTATTGTGTTATATTTGGTTAAATGTTCAAATTTCTGAATCATCAAAAGTTATATTTATTACTTATTCTTGTAAAACGTGATTCCTTGGTACGGTAGCAGGGAATGCACACGTGTTAGTAGCAGAAATACACTGAATAATTTACTTAAAGCTTTGCACCTATTAAAATACATGCTGATTATTTGTTTTTTATACAAAATATAATTTTTTCGTATTGTTTAAACCTGCTTTATCTTTTTAAAGAGCGATTTACATCCACAGTATTTCATGGCTGTTCGGACAGTGATTTCCAAGATAAAATCAATTTCTGTTCCCGAGTGAACGAAATAGAAAAGTGTACTTTTGACAAACAAAGCCCTAACTGTGATCGAAACGCTTTATCTTCATCGATCTAGCCTAAGCTGAAATATTTCTGGCCTCTAGATTCATTGATTTTCTGCCATGTATGTATAGACCATTCAAATTTTCAGAACTTGCTAACTTGGTTTTAGCATTATTCAAACCAGAAGTTGCTTCTCAGGCATCAATGCTTATGTTTTTTGTTTTTTTTTTGTTTTTTGTGTGTGCGTGTGTGTGTGAAAGTGCGTAAATACTTTTGCGTCAGCTCAAGGTTTTTAAAAGACTTTAATAAATCTATCGCAAAGTCCAGTCTCTGATGAACCAGAAAAGTGTATATTTTGTCTTAGTAGAAAAATGTATCTACTTCCCTCCCTTTCGACATCAGCATTACTATTAAATGGAAATATACACTCACTGTTCATATATTATAGGAATATATTCGCATGAGAAGATAATGTAACAAAATACTGTTTGTCGAGTGGAAGAGAGCAAAATTCACTATTCATATTTATGATTTTGGGACGCATCCGAATCCATTTTCAATATACGCCGTGTGTTATTGTTTTTTTTGGGGGGGGGGGTTGTTTTTTTTATAAATGAATGTAAATTTCATAATTGTGGCATTTATTCGGGTAGCTCACAATACTTCTATATGAATTATTTAAATATAAAATTATGTATAATAGAGCGAGAGTTTTCATGTTCCAATTTGCGAAATTTTATATTTAGAGAGTGAGGATGAGATACATAATATCTGACTATAGAAAATATCTGGAAAGTGAAGAGATATTCAAAGAGAATTTATAATTATGATTCTAGTGAAACGTATGTAGATATATATGTAGGGGGGAGAAGAAGAGGATTAATACCTTTCTCAAGGGTATTAACACGTAAGTAAATGTAATGTAAAAAAAACGTATTTTTTTAAAATTCAAACTTGAACAGGTTTTACTGGATATCTAAATAGTGGCCAAGACAGACAAAATCGAGCTATATAAATGTGGTTGTGTTTTCTGTGAATATCGACTTTGTTGTCGGGTGTTGAATCTGAATATTGACAAGTATAGTTTAATGTATATATGTATTTCTTTCTCTGATTATCTATCTATTATACATCATACTTCCGGATTTTAAAAAAACGGACAGGTGACATTGAGGAGCCACCTATTCAACGTGTGAATAGATGGTTCAACGGGAATGAGAGGGTTGGAAAAAGGATACAAGTTGTTAAGGGCTACAAGAGATAGGCAGTTGTGGAGAGCCATGATAACCTACATCCTGAAGGGACACAGCATGTAGAAGAAGAATTATCATCAAACTCATGTAAACGTCCATATTAATTCTTATTTTTAAAGTTGTATAACTTTTTCTTTTGAGACAACTTCGCTACTGAAACACTCTGCTACAAGACATTTGTTAACGCGTTATACGCAATCGTGCTTCTCATTATATACTGCATCCTCTTCATCATGATCTCTACGCGATAAAATTCTTGGGCGGCCGTGTCTCTTTTGACCCAATATTTTATGTCTTTAGGGCTTTGTATGGATGTCATTCCTTATTCATTAGCTAATAATATGTTAGAGTTTCCGATGTTGCCAGCGTACACTTAGGACATCTTTGGTTAAACAGTTTTTTTTTCACTGCACATCAAACGAAATATTTCTTTCGATATTCTGTTTGCCGAGTCCATGTTGTGTCTTTGATCTTCATGCGCATTCATATTATCTGGCAAAATCCTTATGACAAAATTACTCTATTTGAACTTTTCGAGTAGTCAGTCTTGAATCAGAGTGAGGGAGAGAAAAGGAAAAATCAATTGTGATAAAAGAAAGAATTTCCACCTCGTGCAAACCGGCAAGAATAATCGACCAATGAATAATGTTTTTGATTCACAAGTTACGGCACGATTTGTATAGTTATATAAATAATCACTTTATCAAAAGCCAGTTTTTACTGCCGAACAATTTGTTGATAATTCCCACGAATGGTCACTGGGAATATGTTGCTATTTTGGTAGACGTCAAAACAGTTCGGGGAATTTTTCTAATTTTACTTTTTATTGTTGTGAAAACGATGTTACAATAAACTATCTATAAAAGAAAAGTTACAGTATGTTAAATTTTGATGGAAATTAATGTGTTTTACAAGTTGATTATATACAGCTTTGTAAATCAATGCATGTTTAAGTTTCAAAGATAGCCTGACGAGATTTGGTGACAAGCATTCTTTCTATCTTATATTTCTTTTTAATTTAACTCTGAATGATGATAAGTTCCCTTTAATTTCAATGTGTATAGTAAAAACAAAAAAGAGAAAATATCTCTCTCCTTCAAACTGACCTTGCTTTCTGATAAGAGTATTTCAAGAAAATATCACTTATCAATTTGAATTGGGTTATAATAAGAAGTAATTAAACTTTATTTATTAGTTGTAAAGTTTATTTAACCTAATAATTACACGTGATTACGAGACAAAGATCCAAAATCTGGCTTGCATTTCCCTACTGGATAAGGCAAGATCTGTAGTACACTGTGATTCTCAAGGCAAAGAAAACATTTGTTCCATATCCAGATGAAATGAGAGAGTTTGAACAGTAATTTGCAATTTTGTGGGTGTTGGCCACCTACAGACAGCTTTTGCTTTGTAGCGGAAAATGAACTTGGGAACGGAAGATCCATCGATGTATTACACACCAAAGACTTATGCGAAAATGTTGCTTCTTTTTCAATATCTAATTGCTTGTGCCCTCTACTTTCAATATTAATTCCTGGAGCTCTGTTTGTCTTTCTTGATTTTCCTTTTGCGTTTCTAATAATTGCTTTTGCCATTTTTCTTCCATTCGTTCTTGTAGTTGTAATTGTTGATAATTTTGGCATTTTATCAGTTCTACCAAAATATTTTAAAAATCTTCCATGATAACTCAATTTTACGTATTTTTACTCCTCGTAACTGTCGCTAATTTGTTGTGGACGAGGGAAAGATTTTTGTATTTCTTCTTCTCGTGTGAGTTCGAATCGCTCGACGCGAATTTGTTCTTTTTTTCTTCCCGTGTGTGTGCCAATTTGCTTGTTGGACGACAAGGGAAGATTTTTCTTTTGTTGATCTTTTCTTTTCTGCGTGTGTATCTTTTCTTTTCCGCGTGAGTATCTTTTCTTTTCCGCGTGGGTTCGAATCTTCGTCGCCAATTTGTTGTTGGACGACAAGGGAAGTTTTTTCTTTTGTTGATTTTTTCTTTTCTGCGTGGTTTCGAATCTTCGTTGTGAATTCGGTCTCCAATGAATGACAAACGCAAGAATTAAATCTAAGAAATTAAATGTATTTACACAATAATACAATGGGTAATAATGTTAGTAAATCCAGGAACGCAGTTTGTAGCAATAATAATATATATATATACAGTCTTGAAGTAGGACTTCCTTAGAGTCTACGTGCTTGTAACTGTGACTACAAGCGGTTACCTCACACAATTACTCTACCTCCAACTCAATCACAATCTCAATCTCTGTCTATATTCTAACTGACTGGGTATTTAACGGCAGCAGTCCAAGTAACACTCTGGTCGAGTCCACTTATATGAAAAAGGGGAGGACCCCATAACACTTATGAATAGAACAAATGTGTTTATTTTGCATCTTGCGACCATGCAAAACCAAAAAATTCATTTTATTTTCGGCTAGGGAATAATTCAAAGGAATCCTTGTAGCCTCATATCGTATGTCTCATGCTTCAGGCAGTACTTCACCATTAAAGTGCGCAGTATAAAGAATATCTTTTGATACACGCGATTAGCATTAGTTTATTTTGGAAAAATATATGAAAAAGTAAATACATTCTATAAATCCAGAAGTTGCATCTCGGAATAAATATTAGATATTTATTTAATTTTGCAATGTTTACAATTTATTTTTCTCTTAGTTTAAGAAGAAAGGGCAAATATATTCTAAACGTAAAAACCCATAAATACCTGACAGAATAGATTCCTGCAAATTTCACACACACACAAACACACACACACACATATATATATATATATATATATATATATATATTTGGTTGGATTGATGTGAGTTTGTGACGCTTTTGCGATCGTCAGACAAACTGATTAATTTTTTAAAATTTGGGTTTATGTAGATTGCGTGTATTGGTGTTATTAGAGGAGTGGGGGGTATCGTCGTAGTGATGTCATCGTGCTAATGCAAACATAGATGCATGTCCGTACACCCGATGAGGTACGCAGACGCACATACACACTTGCTCGTCCGCCGGGGCTCATACATATATAAACATATGTGGACAGTTTGGGATTTGACATATGTATGTATATGGGTGGTGTTGTGTCTATACATACGCATTTGTATGTTGAAATTCAAAGATTGGAAGTGTAGCGAAAATTTCTTGTGAATATCTCGTGAATGTATACATGTCAGCAATCAGAGCATTTTTCTATTTTTTCCCTGAATAATATTTCCTTGCATGCACGTATATACGTATGGTGGGGTCTGTGTAAAATTATGATAGGTAAAAATTACTATTATTTTTATTTTTAAAAAAGCTTATTTGTTATTATTTTAAAGCTAGTTATTTGCTTGTTTTTGAAGCCTGTGTATATGTAACTGGTAGAAATTTCGATTTATAATCCTTATTGGTTATTTTTATGGTGGTATTAAATATTAAATATGCTGGGGGTTGGGG